>JAHQIV010001394.1:0-11942 GCA_030463285.1 Phytophthora europaea
AGCCGTACCGCGACGAGCTGCTGGAACGCCACGTGCGGCTGCATGGTGCCCCCTGCTCCATCGTCGTCCGCGTCCAGGTCGTCCTCTGTGCGGATGATGCGCATGCGCGCGTGCACATCGATCTGTCGCGGCCGCAGACTCGAGCGCCGCATGGTGCGTGGCCTGCTAGCACAATTCCATACAAAAGGGGGCGCGATACAAATCGCTAGAGAAACGCTCGACCCCTTGCAAAACGGTACGCTGTACCACTATTTGAGATGGTCGTAAAATATATGCGACGTGTGACGGATAAAAAGTGTAGCCATGTTGATACTTCAATAAGCTTCTAGCTGGACTTCAAGTCGTCCTGCGAGTTTGTCGTTATTCAGCAGCAGCAGCTTGTGCGTCAGAGTGTGGCCGACCGGGATGTGAGGAAATGGCGTCATGCCCACGGCAATGCGCTCACTGTGCGTTGCAATGAAAAAAAAAAAAAAAACAGTCAGGATCGACATTTTAGGCGGACTACATATAGGACAGGAGGAACGTACTCGAGCGAAGACACAACGCCCGAGTGCTTCAGGATGAAGACCAAGGTGCAAGTGCGCGTGTTTTCCGGTGTAAGTGCCAGCTCGAAGACCTGCCCCCGCCATGTGGGGACTTGGCCGCCTCCTGGGTGCACAGACGTCTGGAACTGAACGAGCATCTCGCCGTCGCCACGAACCAGTCGGCAGATGCAGTAGGGATTCTGTCGACGGTATTTCAACACGCGACGAAGACCCGTTGCGCTCAATATCTTCAGTCGGTAGAGCAGCAGCGAAGGCATTGATTGGAGAGCTGATCGAGTTGATACTGGCGGCAGTGTTGGCTTGGATGAAACTCGAGCTAACGCTGGCTTTGTATCGCTCGCAACGGGGCCTGGCACCACATCCGTCGAGACTGGACTCGAAATCTCAATTGGGGATAAAACTTCACTTCTTGAGCATAGAGCAGCCTCCGGACCGGGGACGCTTGGAATGAGGTCGGCAGATTCCACGGACTTCTCTGCTGGAATTGGCGCCACCATATCGTCTGCCTGGGTGTCGACATTGCTGACGTTAGAGTCGCCCAGAGCTGGGAGCTGGTCTATAGGCACGACTTGCTCTCTCAGCAACCAAGCAGCATTGCTGGTTCGCGGTGGGCGGCGCTCGACCTCTGGCAAAACTGGATCAGGGTCGTGGCGTCCTGGAAAGGGGCTGATGTCGTCGCTGCTGGACGCTGGAACTCTTGAACTGGAAGCGCGATCCAAAGCGGGTAAAATCTCCACTTGTCGCTGCAGAATTTCTTCCCCAGCCGACCAGGCAGAGACCCCCATTTTGGTTAGTCTGCGCGGTGGCTCTGGAAGGGCCTCAGTTCTTAGCTCACTTGGCTCAACAGCAACTGGAACAAGTGTGTTTGACGCAAAATGGGCGACGACTTCGTCGGTACCTCGACGGAAAATCTCAACTGGCACGTGGGTCAATGCCACCATGCCAACTTTGCGTTGAGCAGCCCACTCTTTGACGAGTTGTAGCCGACAAAGTAGTCGGTCGGAGTGTTCTGATCTGTTAGAGATCAAATCTTCGGGAGGAAGCGTGGCCTTGTGGCTCATGAGAATGTGGCAGACGTCAATGAAATCCTCTTCTTTGTCGCACCCGGCATTGAAGTCCCATTGCTGTATCGCGCGAGCAAGTGGCGTCCAATAGCCCTGATACAGTCACATAGCGCGTAAGCAGAGCGAAGAGGAAATTTGAGGAAGGTGTCCGAGCTGCTTACCGTATCCAGTGCGTTCACATCAGCTCCGTGTTCCACAAGACTGTTGACAAAGTTTGCATTCCACTTTGAGGCATGAACATGAAGTGGCGTGTCGCCCGTCGAATCTTTCATGTTCACGTCACCCCCTCTTCGAAGAAGCAAATTGAATACAGCCTCGGAAGTTGATTCGAACAGCACAGTCATCGTCTACCGACACAGAACCAAACGGTCTTTAAAAGTTTTCTAGCGTGAACTGTCCAATGTAGTACAACGTACACGTTTGGTAGTGCCGGTGACAATTGCGTACTTCCGGTTCACATTCGCTCCTCGTTTCAGCAGCAGCGTCACCAACTCGACACTCCTGCGAAATACCGCAGCTCGAAGTGGGGGTGGACTCTACTTAAGGCAAGACAGGGTTAAGCAATCTTGATCGCCAACTCATTGGAGCCCGACTCACCTCATCTTGCTTTGAACCGTTGACTTCAGCTCCATTGCCTAACAAAACTTTAACCAGCTCTATATTTTCCTTGTCCACTGCGTGGTACAGTAGACCTCCTTTTGCATCCTGAAGGACATCACTACTGGTCAGCATGATGCCAAGTCGGCGTAGTGGTAGCAACAATTCATGCCTTACACGATCAGGCCGTCCGTTCGGACTCGTGCCGGACTTGACGACTGCGTTGATAACATGGGCATTGGCCCCCGCCTGGATCAACTTGGCCAATTCTTCAGCGTTACCCTTTTGTACCGCCTGCAGAGCCTTGTAAGCCAGCAGCTCCGGAGGCTGCTGGGCCCCTTGCATCTCGTGCTGCGACTTTGACTAGGGTCAAATGGTGCCTTTGGAAGACTCGATAAAACAAGCCCAAGCTCAGGTCTCGCCTCAGTGTTGAAGACGATAAACCTGGTAAATTTGGCAAAAACAAGCAGGCATTTTTCAGTGGAAGGGCTGAGTTCACTATTCTTATCAAGGCATGTTCGTGCACTGCAGTTGCAACCACTTCACGTCCACGGGAGTCTCGAAAATATACCGACTCGTTCTAGGTGAAACCAACGGCATGTCTTGCTATTGATCGGTTGCCACAGTTCCGTTTTCGAGATGGAGAAGGCGTCAGAACCGTCTGAAAAGGAGGCTTTGGCGAAGAAAGCTCTGCAGGCAATTCGCTCTGGGAACGGGGAGGAGCTCAAGGAAGTCCTGCGTGCAGGAGCTGATCCTAATGTGGCACCGACAATCGGAATAAAAAACGTACGATAATGTCGCTCTGAATCCCTATTCATTGCTGGTGACACTAACCGATCCGTGTTCATCACAAAGGAGGCGGCAAATACTTTGCTTTATCATGCAGTTGCCAAGCAGGACGAGTCTTTGGTCAACATACTGCTCGACCAGGGCGCCAATGCCAGCGGATCGAAAGCGGTGGGGTTACCTCCTTTGCGAGCGGCCGTGGTTCGCAACAACGCAGTCCTTATCAAGCTGCTTCTGAGTCGAGGGGCCAATGTGAACCACCGCTACACTGTTGTGACAGGGAAGCGCAAAGAGGTGAGGAAGGCAGAATTTACGCCCAGGCACCCCAGTTCAGTTCTTGAAACTAATCAGTCGTGTTCAGACCAAAACGGTCCTGTTTGAGACCGCTTCGAGCAGCACGTACGAGTTGCTGCTTCAAAGCGGGGCGGATGTGAACATGAAAAACTCATGGCACGAAACTCCGCTTCACTTTCAAGCGTACACTTGGAATTCGCGACTTGTTCGTGCATTGGTTGCGTCCGGTGCTGACGTTAACGCCGCGAATAAGGTACGATCATGTAATAAACTTCAGCAACTGACCGATGCTAACTAATGCAACTGCTTATCGAACAGAAAAATACTACCCCCTTAGACAATGCACTTTTCCGAAAATCCAGCCAACGGAAGTCCGACGATGAGGAGTTCATGGAAGTATGCCGAATCTTGCTGAGAAGCCAGGCTACAGTGTCCTGGTCGGACCCAGAGGAGTATTTCCAGTCGAAAGGTAAACCGGATTCGGATTCGACCGCGATCAAGGCACGTTTGCAGCTTGTCCACGAGTGGAATTCGCAGCGCAAGAAGGGAAATACATCTTTCAAGCTCCCAATCGAAGTTTTCCGCCGTGGCGCACCTGACATTGCCACATACTATAGTGCTCTGAACCGAGGCGGACGAAGTCGTGAAAATATGGTACTCAAGCCTGAACCGAGGGCTGTAGTGGAAGCAAACAGCTTGTGGTCTTTCGTACCTTCACCACTCAGCGCGCTGAATCACAAGCAGTCGAATCATGAAGACGCCATGTTACCCTATGGCGCTCCACCACCTTCTTCGCTGCACATTCATGGTCCCGAAGTCAAAGGAAGGAGATCTGAGCAGCCTGTGCAGTCTGTGCAGTACCACAACTCCGAGCCTAGCTATATGCAGGTCATCGGAGGTGGTAATGCATCCTTAAAGCAAGGTGTTGGCACTGCTGAGATTGAACATGACAACCCTGAGACCAGCCCAATGAGGGCTCGTCGCGTTATTAGAAGAGGAGGAGGAGGTCGTCCGGAAGTCACAAGCGTTCCCGCAGTGTGGATGGCAAAAGCAGCGGAACGGCCAGAGTCGGGGAGTCAGCTGTACCGATCTAAGGTGTGTGTTGTTGGACCAAGTCGATGGGGCAAAACTAGTTTCATCAAAAGTTTCACCAGCGGAGCAGCCACTCTCGAATCGTTTGATGTTCGTACAATTGGTATTGACCTCTTCCCTTGGAGCTTTGAAGTCGAGACGGAGGCGGGTGATTGCGAGTACCAAGTCTCCTTCTGGGACTTCGCTGGTCAGGAGGAGTATCGGGCAGCACACACGCTGTTTTACTCTTCACGGACGCTCTACTTGCTCTGCATTAACCTAGAACGATACCACAACGCCCTTGCAGCAGCGACCGACTCGATAGACCAAACTGTCGACGACCGCATGATGGATGCCTTCGCAGAAGTACACATTTTCCGCTGGGTGCGGATGATCTGCGCTCACCACCCACAGGCGGAGTTTGTTTTCTTGGGAACAAAAGCGGATCGAGTTGGTCACGATCGTCGCAAAATTACCGCCATCCAACAAGATATCGTCTATCGCTTCAAGGCGAATACTCGACGAATGAAAGACCGTGTGCAGCGAGCCTTGCAGGAGCTAGAGCACGCAAAGTTTGAAATCCAGGACAGTAACTCTGGCGCAGAAACTACCGAGCTCGATGAACAGATTGCTAGTTGCGAGCAGATTCTCCGCAAGCAGCCCGTTCTCCTTTCTGAAGAGCTGATTGTCTTCTCAAGTGCTGACATGAAAGATGAAAGTATCGCCCGCGGAAAATTGAAAGCTTTGCTTATGATGAGTGGCAGCTCAGTATTGTTGCCACCAAGTTACGCTGAATTGCTGAAGTACGCCCAACAATGCTGCGTGCATGACCAGAAGAATAAGCCGTCGTTCCAGGACAAAGTCGACGCGGCGTTCGTGTCTGTGACAGAGTTTGCCAAGTTGGTCACTAACTCTTCTGAGCTCACTATACCTGAAGGAGAGATGCTAGCCGCGCTGCATTTGTTGCACGATACAGGCGACATTGTGTGGTTTGATGGCGTGTCAGACGTTCGAGTACTCCAAGAGCGGCTCTTCCTTGACCCTATGCTAGTGGTCGAGTTCATCCGTCAGATCGTCAACCACAAGCTGGATGCCAACACATCGGTGAATGGTTATGTGAGTCATGCGCTGCTCCAGTCGCTGCCCTTTTGGAGAGAAGTCAACACAAGTACCATGCAACAACTGAAGGAGTTGCTGCTTCATCTCCACCTTGCCTATTCTTCTGGAAAGTCAAAGAGAATGGTGTGGAACTCGGACCTAATTGTGCCTGTTTACTGGAATCGAGTCCCCGAGGCTGCAGCATCGGAAACGAAAACATTCCCATCCGATGAGGATAAATCAGCTGGGTTGGTTGAGTTCGTTCGATGGGAGTACTCGTTTGAGCCAGCTATCCCAGAAAATCTCTTTGAGAAGCTGGCAGTGGCGACGTACTCACCGTTGCTTCCGTCGGAACGACACTACGCCGGGTCGAGCTTTATCGACAAGATGGCGAATGAATTCAGCTCCCGTATTGCCAAAGAAAATGACGATGCGAATTCTGTGCTGAGCGTTAGTGTGGTAGCCGGAGAACGGACACTTGCGTGGAAGCAGCTCGTGTGGTATTGCATGAACCTCGAAAACTTACTTAAGACCTATCCGGGATTACTAGTGACGCGTTGCACAGTGTCTCAACGTGACCAATGCTTTAATGTGGATCAGCTTTTGAGTGATCAAGAACATTTTACGCAGCTGAGTATCGGCACCGACCAGAAGTATCTCCCAGCCGATATGGGATGGTATACCAACAAGTCACGGCAACTCAATCCCGTCACAGATCCACCAAAGTCACAGACTGCCGCTGCTGCTTCAAACGAGAGCGCATTATTCGCTCAAGTGGCCCATCTTCAACAGGGTATTGATAATCTCGCCATAATTATGGGGCAACAATCGGACAGTATGGAACGACGTTTTCAACAGAATGCCGAGCACATTGATGCGATTGCGAAGGAGATCCAACGCTCTCAGATTGCGCTGATCACTGGGATGAAGAACAAGGCGAAATTTCCATCGTTGTGGACACTGGAGTATCAGCAGCCTGAAAAGGCCCCGGATGATGGTGGCATGGGCTCCGGGATCATTTTGTCACTGAAAAGTAAGGTGATGACGACTGTCGTCTTGAAATTCCGGAGTGAGCTCTCTGGACAGTGTCACCACGAGCCTATCACGATTTCTGTTGCACCAGAACTGCTCTCACGCTATGGTAAATTTCTTAAGGTACGATGTGTATGATCGCCGTGACGACAACGACCATTTTAACCTCTTATGCTCGTGTCCTCGTATTCTAGACAGGGCTAACACTGCTTTCAGCTGCTACTCCAGACTTCTGCGGGAAAGATGTTCTTGGCATTATCACCGATGGTACGTATTTGAAAGCTCATAATTTGTGAAGTCGATGAAATCCACAGCTAAATATTGTTTATTTCAATAGAATGCAAGCGACAACTCGACCGAAGTATGGACTTTCATGAGGTGCTACACCGCGCTGGCGTCTCTAAAGACCCAACCGCAGGGCCGCATCACATGGAAAATAACCGCGAGCTTAGTCCCAACGAAATCTTGACACTGCTCAGTTGCCTATTACGGGTGCACAATGAAGCCTTCCGGATCGAAGACATTCCACAACTCTCGGGTTTGGTCTCTGGCGTTGTCGTGAACCCGACCGAATACGTTTGGGCTTCTCGCGATGAAATTCTTCAACACGGACACGACATCATGCTGGCTGTGGACTACTCGCGCAGAGGGGAAGCCGTTCCTCCAAAGAGTATTGAAGACAAGGTTGTCGCTCAAGTACACGTACCTCCTCCTGCAGTGGAGACATTTCCACCGGTTCCAACTGAAACTCTGCCACTAGTGATGCCCACTCCACTTCAGCACGGGTTACCAATGGATGTAAGTTCCAAGTTGGCCTCGCGCGAAGACAACGTCGGACCGAAGGGGGTTCTGCAAGCGATGCGACGTCGATTGTCATCATCGAAGTCCTCCGTTCCCACCACAGAGGTGCAACGATTCATGCTCAAGATCGTTGGGGCCAATGGGCTTCATGTCAGTAACAAGCAAAGCCCATACTGCATTTGTCGCTTCGATACTTCCAATGGCGTGACGCTGCTTCAGGTTCAAACTACGCCACACACCAATGGGGGGCAGAATCCGTCGTGGAAGACACAATTATTCGAGGTGGCACTACCGGTTGACGCGACGCCCAACGCCGCAATCATGTTCACCGTCAAGTACGGCAATACTCTGGGCAGCACTCAACTTGCACAGGGGTCTACGTCTTTCATCAGCCTTAAAACTGGCCAGTCCACCACTCAAGAGGTCTGCTTGGTGAAAAACAATAAGCCTGCTGGTTCACTCCAATTTTCTCTGGAAGCGTTTGCCTGAGCTGGGATATCAATGCTCGAGCATCATAAGGACGAGTGGAAGGACAAACACATATTTTTCAACGAAGTCAACTACAACATAAACGAGACGCGGAATGCATTCATTCGGGCGCAAGTTGGTTCTGAGCGTTGTAGTTAAGAATCAAAGCGCACATGAGATTTTTTTTATTAAGAAATTTCTGACTGTCGAGGTGGTTGTTCTCTGGGTTTTTAATCCAGAGTACTTACGAAAACGCATTCCTCAATACTTACTTCGAAGTACTTGCGACAATATCCACATCATTCGCCTGTTATCTCAGAACTATTCCTGTTATTTTTTTTTCGAAGCGGTATGTCACTTCGAACTTGCATCGGCTAGGCTAGAGTTGTAAATTCTTGGTATATCCTCGATACGTATGCTTACGGAAGAACCTGTAAGACCATATAACCGGATCTACAGTAGTGAATGTTGGGGACAGGGTGTCCGCCAGGAGCAACAACAAAACCCCGATGAATGTTGCACGAAGAGTTATGGGTTAAGAAGAGCGTCAAGCGTAGCTGGTAAATTCGCAGCTCATAAAACGCAGTTTTTTAACTGTGTTTGTCGTGCTATGACTCAGATCTCTTATTCCCGCGGTTTAGTGAGAGGGATAGCTACCGCCGATTTCGCAAAAATCTTTCGTCCATGATATATGTTCGTATATAGGACGCGTCCGTTTAGTGTAGTCATTAAACAAAAGTCTGATGCTATATATATAATTTTCTCTTTAGCGTCCTCAACAATTAGGAGCAGCCCCCCCCCACCTACAGCGCGACCGAAGCACCTTGACCCCTTTCTCTCTGTTGCTTCTCTCGGACGGTGAACGCAAAATGCGCGGGTCCAGTCGACGCAACCGGCGCAATACCGGTTGGAATGTCTCTAAATGATAGTAGCAGAACTTATAAGCGGAGGTGTTAAGCGGCCTAAAATGCAGGGATACTACAAGCGGAGGAAGTCGGTATTTACATTCAGAACCTCCACTGTGGCAGGAGCCGGGCGCCAGCGGCCAGGTGTCGGCCGGCTTGTAATCCTTCCTATTAATACACCTACAATACTACCAGCGCTGAACCAAGATAAGAATCGGGACGAACTAGCATAGCTGTCATTACTTTCACCACTAGCACTGGCAATCATCTTGGAACTGTCAGCGGCCAATCTTTCGAGACATGCGTTGCTGTCAGAACCAGGATTGCCGCAACCACTTCCACTGAAAGCGTTACTATGCCGCAGACATCCTAGCAATCGGGGCCCGCGAAAATGTTGGAACTAACGCTTCCGTCATAAAACTTGTAACACCAGACGAAGTTTGATCTTAAAGTTTAATCGCTCCATTTTTATTCCTAGATTGTATTGTTTCAGAAGAACGTTCAGTCTGCTCCTTGCAAATGATATTTTCAGTCTGCAGACGCCTCAGCTGATATGCGTGGATGGCGACTGCTAATTTCTCAGCTGCTGGGTGATGAAGCCGAATGTGCTTTGTATCACTGGATAAAGAATCTTACCCATGAGAGCTGGCTTTTTCTATTTTCAGCGCAAATTCGGAGAGCTGCTAGCACTAGGCAAGCACCTCTGCGTGGTTGAGGATGCCACCTTCTCTCGCAGACTTATCATAGTACTCCAGAACTCATAATTCATAATACGGCAACTTGTGTTTGCGCCACACAGAATGATAACCTTTTAATACAAGTCGAATACCGTAAAATGCTTAAATATAGCGTACTAAAGCTATGTATGACCGGGTTTTCTTTTCAGGGAACGAGGATGAGGAGGAATTGTCAAATTTCAACCTCCAAAACCCCGATCCAGTTGTTGTTGAATTTGATTTGACATATCTTGACAATAGATTTGAAATAAATCGACCCATGGATTCAAAATAACTCGAGCAGTCGAGTCTTTCTTGATCTGAATTTAGAACAACTCCACTGTGGATTCAGAATAAATCGATTATGGATTTAGAATATCACAGATGAGCTTTAAAATGTCTGGACCGGAATGACTTCTGTAAAGGTTCACTTTATCACTTTGTTCATGATTAATTGTGATCACTTTACTTGATTCGTCGAGGTGACTCACAAAGTGACGATGGAAACAACCTTCAGATGCACAAGTATACAGCAACGAAAAGTACATAAAGAAAGTCGCGCTTCGCACGAAGACGCTCTGGAATTTGAGCACGATATAATGCTAATACGTTGTGCTATATCCATGCATGTATTAGTGCTTCGTGGGAGCTGAGATAGCGAATGAGAGGAGCATCTGGCGCGCTTGCTTCGCAGCCGCACCATCTGCCCATTGCACGGATTACTGGCAAGCTAGTATATAAGCAAGTACTTGTATAATAGTATTATTGTCTCTTCTATAATTTTTACAACTAATGCCGTGCGTTGCCAGGGGAAGCTCTGGATATCGATTTCACTCATCATGAAGCTTTTCGTGCATCGTAATGGAGGTTAATATGATGGTTTGGCACATCAACAGCAAAACGCTGTCGCTTTGCAATGGAGTGCAAAGTGCAAATGCAGCACTTGTAGAACAATGGCGATGCCAATATAGGCTACTGATATGCGTAAAGTAGTCTACGAGCTGCAGCTACAGCAATGTAAACGAGTAGAGCAGCGGCAGATGTAATGATTCAACTGTGGAGTCATTTGTAGAAAGCTGCTAGATTTTGTATAAACAATATAATGCTGCTAAAAACTTCGCCAACTCCGGTTTAAAGCGATTGGAGTTTCTATTCAATAGCCCGCAATCTTGCGCTTTCTGATAAAGCATTTTCGCTTGGTCGGAAGTATTCCAAGAACTCCATCGTTAATGGGGCCATGAGATAAAGCTGTGACAAGCTTTTTACTCGTGTAACAGCCACATAAAATGAAGAACACTGTGGCACTCTGCGAGTTGGATGTCGAAGTGGTGCAAGTATCATCTTCTCCACGGTGAAACCTTGGCATTTTTCGGTGGTCAGGGAGTAGGTAGAAACGACTGGGACTTGGTCAATCGAAACCGAGAATGATCGATGGTTCAATTTGAAGTTGACGTCTTTTTCAAGCCTTTTGCAGATCGGAACTACTCCAAGCGGTAAGAATGGAACGAACGAATATGACGCATAGTCCTTGAGCTACATATACACAATATCGGGAGGCAGTGAATATAAATGCTCGCTCATGCCATTCACGACACTTTGTTGTACGACGTCGTCTGGGGCTAGGGTAATGGTAACAACTGTTCCGATCGAACCATTGGCAAGTTTAAAGAGAGGTGACACGTTCTTCGTGCATTGCGCAGTCGACTCAATAGCAATTTCCAGGCCCATTGGCATCCCGCTTGTCTTATCGTCTCGGATGCAGTCTAGTGATTTTCGTTGAATTTGCGTAAGTGGATGTTTTTCTCTCGTGACTCAAGCCGGAAATCGATACAAAGCCACCTAGGCTTGCTGGCAAAATACACGAAAAATCGCCGAGACGTTGAATTGTACCCGAAGTGCATTGGATGTCACTATGATTGGGCAGAATCCCTTTAACGCAGCACGTTTCGACGTCCAATTTGCCTCGTGCGCAACTTTGTTGACCAGCTGGATGTCATCATCATCGTGTTCCCCCACTCTCCATTTGTCTAAGATAGCCCTCCACACAGGATCACCCTCATTTTTTCCGTCAAAATCACCACTGAGTTCAATGTTCTATAGGCATTAATACCACGTATTCGATCCAAATACTCAGGTGAGTCCACGTTTCGTACCCTTCGCGATTGCAACAGCTCATCTGGAGATACAAACGCAGCCTGACCTGCTACTGATAGCTGCTGCAACCAGTCCCCGACAAGAAGAACGTGAATTCCACCAAAGAGTTCTGTGGGGCGATCTAATAGTCTGCGAAGTTATGCATCAATCTTACCGAGAATGCTAACGTCGCATGTGGAAATCTCGTCGAGAATAAGAAACTTGAGCTTAGCAAATCTCTCGGTTTGCTCCTTCGTTGGCGTCCATCTCCTCCGATTATGGACATACCATCCAAACAATTTGTAAATTGTTTGCCCGTTAGCGGCTTGCGCCGCAACACCTTGGTATGCTGCGGTGGCCACTGATTCTGGTGATTTCCACTTTACAGAGGTCGACAGCATCGAGGACGCTTTTTTGACCCCACTATTTTAA
>JAHQIV010001395.1:0-11925 GCA_030463285.1 Phytophthora europaea
GGCACTCGTCCTGCTAACCCCGCTGCCTTGCCTCTTCGCGGTTATTGTCGCTGACGTAACACCCTTACATTCACCACAAGATGGAACGAATTCCAACGCCGTTTTCTGGTGTCGCGCCAGCTTCATCGTGTGGCTCTATACATTCTCATTTGTCGTGCAATTCAGCGAAATGTTACCTGTGCTGCCGATGTCTCGACAACGGTGCTTTGGGATTACTGTATTCGTCAGCGTTGGCTGCATGCTGTACACCTACTCGTTATCCCTACTCATTGGGTTCCCCGTTCCTTTCATGATGGTGATGGGAGCCCCTGTATGGATGACGCTGCTTTTGGGGTCCCTTACTGTGAGTTGGGGCCGCCATATTCGTGGCGATAGCGCCTTGCAAACTCAAGTTGCAAACGGGCTCAAGATGTTCATGGTTCAAATGTCAATGATCGTGGTCTACCCATTCTACATTTACATTTTCTCATGTTTATCGTCAGTTAAGCAGGCCTGTTTCTCACTTGTCCTCCTCATTATCAAGATGGCCATCAAAAATGGAATTAGTTACTACATTCGATCCAACACTGACATGCAGCCAGAAATCGTCGTCTTTAACATCGACGTCTTTAATGCACTCTTCGTGTCGTTCTCCATGCAGAACTCAACGTCGAAACTTACTGTCATAGTCATTATGGCAGTTGATTTTGTACGCATGGCAAGTTCGATCCGTGAGGTTCACCGTCTAGTTCAAGAGCTCAAGACTATGGAAAACCAAATACACTTGCTGGAAAATCGTGAACAGAACAGCTTTCAAGCGACGAATAGTCCGAAGAGTGGATTAGGCCGAGCGTACAGTATTGTGACCCGCCGCTCATACGCTTCCAAGAACATTGATCTGCGCAGAGTGCCATCGAAAAAAAGTCCCAGAGCTCCGGTCAAGTGGCTTTTTCGAGCTGAGAAGGTAGTTCCACACCACAATTCGTATGAGTCTGCCAGACCCCACACTTCGACGCTAAAAACCCAAGAAAGTCGAGTACCTGAGATTCCCCATACCGACAGCAAACGAAGCAAAATGAAGCATTCGCCACGTCCGCTGACAACGGAATCGCAAAATAACTTGGTTTTCATGGAGAGGTTGTACGCCAGGAAGATGTTGAACCTCCTGCATCTCGTCGAGTTCACGATTCTCATCGAATATATCGAGGTCATCGTTCCTGTTGTCTACTGTAAGTATTTTTTCGAGTTTGAAATCAATATTGTCTTGCTGATCTCACGAGCACGTCCATGAAAAATGCAACCCCAGCGATTTATGTCGCCACTATGTCATATCTCCCGAACCGCGTCTACTATGCTCAGCTCGCAAACATGGACGCCGATAAACTGCGAAGCACGCTGTCCAATGTACTTCTGTACGGCTTCCTGGAGTTCGTCTCACTCGTCGTGCTCACTGTCGTTCTGCAAAAGACGATGAAGTACTCGCCAGTTCACCAGTTGGCGTTCGTGCTTCGGACCCAATGGAGAATGGTGCAGTCGAAGCTAGTGCTGTGGGTGGTCTACGTCGTACAGTCCTCACTGGTGCATTTTGGTACGTACAGGTATGTGCGTGCACGACGAGTGTACATTTTGTGACGGATGCTGGGTTTGGTGTTGCTGCAGGTGCCGACTACAGTTTTCAATTCGTGTGGCTGAACAGAGGTGGCAATAATGATGTTGCTGCAGGTGCCGACTACAGTTTTCAATTCGTGTGGCTGAACAGAGGTGGCAATAATGGCGAAATGGCCTAACATTATGGTACCTATAGAGCACAACTTCGAAACAAAACTTTGCAAGCCTGAAGTGCAGTGGCCAAAATAACGTCTAATGTCCTTGCTGTGGGCTGAAGCTTGCCACAACCAATTTCGCTACGAAGTCTCCAGCGGCGGAGGCTGCAATCAGTGATGCACTAAGTCAGCCAAAGCGCTGAAGTGAGCGTCCAGTTGAAGTGGACGACCTGTTTCCTGGATTTTTAACCCACGCACAAACTGCGACAAGTGTGTTTCATTCATTATCCAGTAAATACATAGTGAAACCGAGTAATGTTTTCGTTATCCGGACAATCAATTGATCCTTTTCAGAAAATCAGAATCGATCTTCATTTTCGAAGCAGCCACGTACCCCTCAAGTCGCCGATAATCGGAAGATATCCCCCTCCAGCCTCTAGCCTCGCTGCACGACCGCCATGTCGTACGAGCTATTCCCCCGCGCACCTTCCAGTGTTCCGTCAGCACCAGCGCCGCCCCCGCCACCGATTTTCCGGTCAACGGGGGACCTGGAGAGACTCATTTCGCCCCATTTCCTGTCCCCGGAAGCTCGGATGAAACCCATTCCAACGAATGAGTGGTGGGGCAACCTACTGGCGTGGGACGGACAGCGCGAGAGTGACGCCGTGTTCGCGGGACCGTATACGTACAAGGTGGTGCAGGGGCAACCCGGTTCCATTGGTAGCGGACTCTCCGTGAGCTACTTGCTGCAGTACCGGACGGACGGCCCCATCAATGACAACGGAGCCCCACGCTTCTACTTCTACCCGCCGACTATCAAGAACTGGATCTTCTCAGCGGTGGAGCTAGAGGGACATCCGGGTGCAGCTCCTCCTCTTACCATCCAAGCTTGGGATGACATGGGAGTGCACCTTGCGATGGCGGGGATGAGGATGTACTTGGCTCTTGGATCAGCCTTCACGACGGTGGAGTATCAGGACATGCAGGTGCAACTCGGCACGGATCACTGCATTGTCGCAATCAACGGAGCACCTGCCAGAGACGGCCACCAAGTGAACGGGATCAGCTTCGTGATCTCCCTCAACAACGGACAGCAGTGGGTGCTCTACTTCTTCTCCAATGTTGGGGGCAATACCACGTTGGTGTTCAAGGACAACAAGCTCACAACCACTTCCAAGTTCACGGGAGTTGTCCAAGCGGCGTTTGTATCCACGAGTGCAGTGCAACCTGCGGTGCCTCAGGACGACCACAAGATTCTGCAGCTTTACCACGCAAGTGCGGGTGTCTACCCGAGAGGAGTCACCGTTCAGCCACTCAACTCGGAATCGCTTGCGTTCCACTGGCAGCTCACAACAGCAGCAGGTGCCAATCCGGGTGCTCGCTTTCTGCACTTCGCCCTCACGCACCTGCAGGGAATGCTTGATCCTTCCACTGCCGAAGCCAGGCACGAGCTTGTACTGCATTCCCACACGCATGGGCCCTTGTTCGCGTATGCGTTGGTGTCCCCGCCGAGCTCCAGTCCAACGTGGCTTTGCCACGTACCCCAGGCAGAAAGCCAAGGCGTGGAGACGTGCACCGCGTTTTACCCGCCTCGAGCTGGGTCCCTCACTCGTGAGGAGGTAGAGAGGCTCAACTTGTGTCGCGTTGTGGCCGATGAAATCCATGGCGACTGGTCTTTACCTCATGAAGGAAGTTACTACTTCAAGGGCAAGCTGCTGCAGAAGTTCGGCACGATGTGTCTCGTAGCTCGGCAGCTTGCAGACACGACTAATCCAGAAATGAGGGAAGTCGCTCAGCACGGTATTGCGAAGCTGCAGCAATTGCTGTCACAGTTTGTGAACAACCAATCGGCATTCCCTCTCGTTTACGACACGGTGTACAAGGGGATCATCACCAGTGAGGCTCTGGCCAAGAACGACATGAATGTAGACTTCGGTAACGGTGTGTACAATGACCACCATTACCACTACGGCTACCTTGTGACCGCGGCTGCCATGGCTCTCTACTTGGACCCGAATTGGCGCCACTCGGCCGATGCTGTCAGGGTGCGAACGCTTGTTGACACGTTGATCCGTGACGTGGCTAACTCGTCCCCGATCGGAAGCGACCCGTACTTCCCTCGTTTCCGGTACTACAACTGGTGGTTAGGCCACTCGTACTCGCACGGCGTGACCCCAATGGCTGATGGCAAAGATGAAGAATCTACGTCGGAAGAGGTCAACTTCCTCTACGGAATAGCGTTGTACGGACAAGTAACGGAGAACGCCGAGCAACAATCTCTGGCAAAGCTGATGCTCAAGGTCTACATTCGTGCAGTGAACACTTACTTCTTGCTGCGAAATGACGGTCCTGTTATCCACCCTGCGGGTTTCGCAAAGAACAAGGTTACGGGGGTCTTCTTCGACAACAAGTGTGACTACACAACGTGGTTCAGCCCCAACAAGGAGTGCATCCACGGCATCCAAATGATCCCGGTCTCACCCATTCTTGAAGTCTCCCGTCCATCACGTTTTGTGCGCGAAGAATGGGATGAAGTGCTTTCCAAACTGCCCATCGTGCATGACTGGAGGGCGAATCAATCAGGCTGGACGTCTCTGCTGTTTGCCAACTACAGCGTTCTGGACCGCGCAAAGGCTTACGAGGTGCTATCTACGTGCCCTATGGACGATGGACTTAGTCGTGCTTGGGCGTTGTACTACGCTGCCACCCGGCCTTCCGCCCACTGCTAACCAAAGCCATCAACGCAGTCGGGAAAAGGTCTCATACATCTCATCGATTTCGTGATAATTCCAGCTCTATTTGTCCGTCAAAACGGTGCTTTCGTTTTCTCTTGCCCCGTTACGGAGGAGTCATGGCCTGTAGCAAAGATTGAGCGAGTTCGCTCACCACGGGCGACAGTCGCCGGTCACGTACTGAGACCAAGCACCTACTCACGCAAGAAATATTCATTAGTCTGCTAATAGTGCCCCCAAACAACTGCAACACGGACTTACCCATCGATGAGTCGCTGTACTTCTGCTGCTGGCAACGTTGCCACAAAGCCCGGAAGCTTACCAACAAGAGCTCCCACTACTTTTAGACCGCTCATTGCGACGGATTCACACCGTGTAGACTCCAGGCGAGACACAGTGGCTTCGAAGCAGTTGCGAACCATTTGCAGGTCCTTGCTGTTTTCCATTGAAAACAGCTCGCTGGCCTTGTACAAAAACGAAAAAATGACCTGAAGCAGCAAGTCCAGAGAGTGGTAAGAACGGTAAGCCAGCCGAATCAATGTCGGGAGAACATCCACTTACCTGCAGGCCTCCAGCAACCACATCTTCATCAGAGCAACTCTCAGTGGCTAGTGCAACACGCGAGATGAATCCCTGTGACTTCCAGCGTTCCAGAACACTATTCTCCAATCGTGAAATGGCACTACAATAAAGAGAGCATCACCCGGGATAAGTGAACCTCAATGGTTCCTACTACTTGGTTGACTCGTTTTATGACAAACCCTTTAGAACGCACCTGAGTAGAACGTTGCAACAGCAAATGCGAACTTGCAGTGGCAGTTCGCCATACTGAGCTTCACTCCACACGCTTTGCAGCAATTTCTGCACTCGCGGTTCATAAACTTGAGCGATTTTTACCGCATTTTTCGTTTCAAAAATCCAAGTCAACAAGAGGTTCACAAGTGACGAAGCACTATCGGTCGGCATCTTCGTTGATTTGAGTGAATCGTCCTCTGCGTCCAGTCGTGAAAGTATCAATCCGACGCAATCGATGCATCCACGTTGCAGATCAGCTAGCAGCGATACATCAACTACTACGTTTGAATCGTGCCTGCACGGTATCCCCATAATTTGCGTCAGCACGACTAGTGCTCTCGTTGTGATAACACCATCTTTGTAAGCATGCTCGTCTTCCGCAAACACCCGATTGAGATAGTAGACCATTAGCTTGGCTGTCACTAGCCCACACCCGTCTGGAATACTTTCGGGGCTCACAATCAACGAAGCGCTTTCTTGGTGGTGCAAACCCGCCTCTTGCAGGAAAGCAAGAAGATGCGCGAACACGAACGGCAGCACAGTGTGGGGTGGAAACTTGGCTAACACTTCGGTGGCGAGCATTTTCACCTCCTTAAATTCCAGCGGATCCACTACCGAGCGGGCTAAGATGTGATACAGAATTTTGTCTGTAGAATCTGTCGACTGTGAGTTACTGTCGTCGAGGTGCTGCTGACGGTCGATATACTCGTTGAGATGATCCAAATCTTCGCGTCCACACTAAAATCACCAATGCAACCACGTAACCACACTGTTATTCCAATACAAAGAGACAGCACACTATCACGAGGGTACTTACCAGCAACGTCTGAGTGAAACTCGCTCCAAAGATGCCCCTAGGGAGCATTCGCAACACCAACAGAGGTGCCAACCGAGAAAAAAGTAGGCCCTCAACAGTTTTGGCTGCTGAAGCAGAATTGTCGTTCAACGAATCTTCGGTTAAGCGTTGGAGGTTCTACAAAGCAAGTGCCAGACACACCCGTTAAGTCACGCACAATGGCTAGCATTCCAGTATAAGCAAAGTTACCATCATGTGCGTAGTGAGCTGCTTTCCGATTGTCTCGAATATGTCGCGGTCTACCCAGCCGCACCCCACAAATTCACGCAGCATTCGAAGAAGAAGCGTGTCACGGGGAAAACCAAAGACCTTGCGAAGCAGGATAGATAGAACTTGGCTACGAGCATTTGTTGATCTAACATGCTTGCTCCACCTACACATCCGTGGCACGGTGCAACGTTAGAGTATAACATTAAGGTACCGAAACTGCGCTGCAACGTACCCGTTTGGGCCGAAGCAAAGGGAAAGCAACTGCTCCTGCTGCTCTTTCACTCCTTCATCGTCACCGGCTTTTTCTTTAATGTTTCCACTCTGACCAGCAGCATAGTCGTTCCATTCATGGGGGGTCCTCTTCGAGACGAAATGAGGACTTCCAAATTGACAAGCGTCAACAAACCATGTAACCATGACTTCAAGAGAACGTTGTGATGACGTCCTGAAAAGGTGTCCAAGAGCGGACGTGGCGGTGTCATTTTCAGCTTGAAGAATTCCCTTTGCGCACAGCCCAGCGATGCAGGCGACAGAATCGAGTGATGGCAAGCAGGAAAGGGCCTGTACGAAGCACGAACATTACCGCATTAGTTGCTGATGTTGGTGGCGACTGAGATGTTGGACGGTTGTGCTGGTCTTACCAACAGGTGGACGCGATATCTGCTGTGATTGAGGAGAGGTAAGACTACAGGTGAAAGCTCCTGCCTGTGCACGTAGAGATTACAACAACACATTTCGTTAAGCTCCACACGTATCAAACTTGTTAGCAAGTTACTCTCACCGCCAGTGTTGGTAGAGTGGTTCTTGAAGAGCTGCACAATCGAGTTGGTACAGGAATGTCCTCGTGAGGGAGATAGCACTCTACATAACAAACACAAAGCGTTAGCACAGCCACAAGAACTAGTACTACTCTCATGAGCCCACCTGAATAGTATTCGAGTGAGAATCTTGCATCCACATCACAAGCTCAGTAATAAAGAGTTTTCGCGATATTATGAAGTCAACCACGAACAATTCGAGCTCTTCGTGAGCTTGTGAACCACTGCAGTGAGAAACTGCACGCGCGATAGACCCACTGCCAATCTCCCGGAGCAGTTGCGAAAGAAATTCTTGCTCTTCATCTCGTGAGCTTAACAAGTGCAGTAGATCACTGGGTAAAAAGACAGCTCTTAGGACGTTCAGTGTGAGACGAAGCGCAGCCTCATCGCCGTTTTTGTTTGCCACAGAAAACCCGCGGACGAACAAGAAAACGAAGTGTAGCTTCAGATCCGCCGGAAATTCTTCGAAAGCCTTGGAGCATTCTTTTAATCCACCAATTGAGTCCATCAACATGCTCACATGGCGAAGTTGAGAGTAAATCATTTCAGGAATGGTTGCGTTGCCTTGGCGGCCAGGATGTACCTTAGAGCTCAATGCACTTGCAGTCCATTTCCATAAAAGACGAGCGAGAACTTCGTGTGGGTGACTTTTCTTAATTAGCGAAGATACGCTACTGCGTGTGCAAAGCAGTGGGGCGGTCGCGCACAAGTGCCAACACAGCACATCGAGTCCTGCTACCGTATTTGAGGTTGAGCAAGTTACGGAGTCATCCTCAAATTCGTTCGCGCTTGCCAAAAGCGTTTTGCAGATTTCTGCGTACGATTGCAGGTGCTGGAGTGCGTAGCTGAGAAACTGACGACGTGTTGAGTGGAGATGCCATTGGCGTAACACAACTACGACAAACTGCGCACTCTCCACCATGTTGTTTATCAATCGGTCACCAGCAAGAGTCTTCTTTGCTGCTTCATTTGAACTTGAGTAGTGTGCTGCGACGTCCCCACACAGCAGCGCAAGCGTTTCCAAAGCAATCAGCGCGAGTTTGGAAGGTTTCACACGATGAGAATCAGCAACTGACGATGTTCCTCGCCCCACAACAGCGCGTACAGCGTCCAAGTAAAATCCCACTCGATTACCCAACAGATACGAACTCTCAATTACAGATGCGGAGCTCGTCAATCTCTGTCGACATCGTTGTAGCAACTCAAACAGCGCAAGGCATGCAGCAAGCTGCTTCTGCTTCTCAGCTGTAGGTTGAATCCACTCCAACAATAATTGCCGTACGTAGTCATGATCCGATCGTACAAAGTTACGCTCGCGATTCACCATCCAGTCCAGCAGAAAATGCAGTTTTTCTGCCTGCGAGCCCCAAATGCAGCAATTCGTCCGAGAAGCTGAGCAATCTCGCGTAGCTCGCATAATTGCAGCTCCAGCCACAGTGCGCACCAGGTTTCGGTTTGCATCCACCCCTCTCGATGCTTCCACTCCGTTTCCACCATCATACGCAATGGCAACAGTAGTCAAAGCTACTTGCAGTCGCGCAATCCGCTTGTGGTCCGACAAGGACAACACTCGACCCTGACACAGTCATTTGTTTCATGTGTTAGACCCAATAACATCACTCTCGCCATTGAAATGCACTGGTTAGCACTAAATAACACCTCAGATGTACGTTCCAGCACGTCAACGTCGTCACCGCCACTGGGGTCAAGCAAGGACTCAGATCTGATTCCAGTTTTGACACGCTCAAGACTGGCGATTGCAGCCTCCATCTACGCAGCCGCAACGAATTGAAACGTGAAAATTACATAACTGAGTAGATAAATGAACGGATTATTGGATGACACGTACATGGTAGAGCTCACAGTCCTCCATCGCGCGCAGCAGCCGCCCCGCACTGTCGTGGTCCCGAGCCCTCGCTGCCATTTTGGTGCTCAAAACGAATGAAAACTGAGTGGGATTATTGTGTGGACCACACGACGTCGTAAAATGGCTACAGTTGAAGGACATGTTGAAGAGTTTTGTTGAATTTGTTCATTGGTACCAGCACCATTTTACATATAGAGAGCTCAAAGCTGGTTGCTCCCTACCACCCGGAAGCGTGTGTTGCTTACAGCGTCAGGGTGTTGTGGTCGTCGTAGCGGACCTTCTCGCCGTCGACGCCCATGCTGTCGTCGGACTGAGCGCTTAGGAACGACTGGTTCGAGGACTGGTTGGATGAGCCTGTTCCTCGTCGGTGAGTCGGGTGGTACGTGCCATCGTCGCTTCCGTTGTTGGTGAATTGGCTCTGGGCGTTGAAATCCACGCGAGATGACGCGAGGTTGGCGGTCGACTGGTAGTACGAGTCCACCGAGCCGCGGGTGGAGAAGGCGGACGTGGTCACGCCGAGAGGACCGAGCTCGTAGCTCTGACTCTCCGAATCATTCGTGTCGCTGCTGTCCACGCTGACCACAGTCTTCGACCGGTGCTTGAACCAACCGCTGCTGTCACCGTCGAAGCTGTTGTCGGAATCGTTGGAGAACATCGACATCTTGCCCTGAGGACTGCTGCCGAAGCCACCGCCGTGGGTCGACTGCTGGTTGCCCATCGCGGCGGAGAACGTGTTGCCAGGTCTCACCGACGCCTGGGTCATGCCCATTTGACTGCTAGCTGATGAAGTCATGGAGTCCGAGAAGTTCACGTATGACTGCTCCATCATAGCACAAGAACTGGCACTCGAAGCTCCAGGGGCAAAGTTGTGGCCCGTCGTCGACGCTCCAGGAGCAAACTGCTGGCGCGAAGTTGACGATGCAGGAGGCGCAGCCACGATGTCATCGTCAATATCCACTTCATCGATATCGATATCCTTGTGTCTCCTTCGCGAAGACGAGCTGCTGACAGCAGAATCCGTACCCGAGAAACTACCAGCGTAAGCGTCGAGTGGCACCGTCGATGGACGAGAGCCGACTCCCGATCCTGAGAGTGCAGCTCCTGCCCTAGATGATTGGCCCCTCGATGACAGTGGACCTCTGGACGACGCCAATCCTCTCGAAGAGTGTGGGCCTTGAGACGAGTTCTGTCCTCGTGATGACAGGTGCTGGCCTCTCGACGATTGACCTCGCCCTGATCTTGGCGAGGTCGAGGACGCTGTCGCTTCGGTCGTATTGTTGGTGCCGAGGTAGGCTGCCAGCACGTCATACGTTGGAATTGGTGCAGCCGGTTCAGGAGCAGGAGCTGTGTTATTGACTTCGAAAGCGTTGATGCTTCGCGTGGAGCCGCCAAACGAGTACTGCTGGTTGCGAGAAACTGGTGGTCGGATGTTTCCTCTTGAACGGTTGGAGGCCGGGATAGCTACTGGGGATGGCTCCAACATCGGGACGTGATCTGAGTGACCACTACGCGAGCTCTGGGTAGTACTGTATCCGGACATCGTGCTAACCTGTGACTGGTACTGCTGCTGCTGCGGGTACTCTTGCGCCTGATTAAGCTGTTGTTGTTGTTGCTGCTTTTCATACCAGTCCGCTCCACGACCTGCCGGTGTAGAATCCACCTGCTCGTAAGTGCGGGTATTGGTGTTGCCAAACTCCAGGTTGATGTCGGTGGCATCCAGGCTGTTTTCCTTGCCGTTCTCCTTGTGGCGGCAAGAAACGACCATTTTGCGGATGATCGTGTAGGCTTGACGCACGAAGAGCAAGAAAAAGATAAACATGTTCACGCCAATGATGCCGTAGGCCACGTTGTCTCGCACGGTCTGCGGGAAGTAGTCATCTCTCGCCACGATGAGCATTAGGCAGATGAGCACAACCTTCATAAACACTGACGCAATGCCGATGTAGTACAGGAATCGCAGCAAGTTGGGCTTCCGGATCAGCAGCAATATCAGGTACACCATGGTGATAGCCAAGATGCACAGTAGCTGAGTCGTAGCGTCCCGAACAATACCAACAATTGCGCCAGTCAAAATTGTCAGCAGAATGCGTGGCACGAAGAAGAAGCGGTTGTCGAAGTTGTACTCGTCGTAGTAAGCACTGTACTTGTTGCTGAAGGCTCGCTGGTCGTGTTCGTAAGTGCCGACATCCTTGAGCTCGTCTGTGTTGTTGCCAACAACGATGATACCCAGTCCAAGTGCTAGCAGCACAACAGCTGCAAGGGCTGCGATGCCCAGCGCGAAGCGCGAGCTAGAACCATTCGCCGAGGCATTGGACGATCCCTCAGAGATGAAAAAGCTTCCCGCCATTGCAAACATGTACTGCGCCAGCAGTAGAGCGAGCACGCTGGCCCAGATGACCTTCCTGTACCACCTGCGGGCCACATCCCCGAACGATTCATTCTTCGCCATAGATCCCACAACCGCGACGACGACCAAGTACAGCGCGTGCAGCACCGCAACCACCACGACGAAGGTCACAAGTGTGTAGAAGAAGAGGTCGTCGGAGTTTACGCCGATCAAAGCCGCGTATCTCGCGGGTCCGGACTCGCCCGCCGCGGCAAAAACGCCCGTAGCACTGGAACTGGAACCCGCGAGTCGTCGGGTGCCGTCGTCACTGCTGTCACCTGCACTCCCACTAGAGTCGTCGCTGCTGCTCTTGATCAAGTTGAAATTGGTCCAGGACAGCTCCTTGGAGAACTGCAGCAGGAACGTCGGGGCTCCTTCGATCCTCAGCTGGCTGATCATGCCGACGAACTGCGCCTGCTCCACAATGTGCGTCATCTCGTAGAAGCCGCCGGAGAAGCTTAGCGCCGCGGCGGCGCTAGGCATGGCCGAGGCCCAGAGCATGGAGCCGGCCCCGATGAC
>JAHQIV010001396.1:0-11922 GCA_030463285.1 Phytophthora europaea
CGCAGTACGGCTTCGGCGATGTGCAGCGGCTCTTCGGCCGCGAGTTCGTGTCGCAAGTGGAGCTCAAGGTGGTGGCCGGCAGCTCGCTGCTGGACGAGGGCGGGCTCATGGTCGTGGACTCGCCGGGCATGATCGACCCGCCGGGAAGTGCATTGGACCGCACGGACAAGGACCGCGGCTACGACTTCAAGCGCGTCGTGCAGTGGTTCGCGGACCGCGCGGACGTGATCCTCGTCATGTTCGACCCGGACAAGCCCGGCACGACGTTCGAGACGCTGGACGTGCTGACCAAGTCCCTGCAGGGCATGAGCAGCAAGGTGCTGCTCATTCTGAACAAGGTGGACGACTTCCAGACCGTGCACGACTTCGCGCGGGCCTACGGCGCGCTGTGCTGGAACTTGAGCAAGGTCATCGGACGCAAGGACCTGCCCTTCATCTACACCATGTACGTGCCGCAGGACAAGCGCGAGGAGGCTCCGCGATCGCTGCCGGTGGTTCAAGAGAACGGCGAGGCGGCGCTTAGTGTCCCAAAGATGCTGGAGCACGAGTTTGACGGGATAAGAGGAGAGGTGATCCGCGAGGTGGAACGAGCTCCGGACCGCGCGACGGATAACATCTTGAACCTGCTGAAGGCCACGGCGTTGAGACTCAAGATGCACATGACGCTGGTGGAGGCATGTAAGAAGGAGTACCTGGACCTGCAAACGTTCTGGAAGCGCGCCCAGATTGCCGGAATCGTTGCGGGAGTGGGCTTTACGGCGTTTTATTTGATCCGTACGGTGGGTTCGAGCGCTCCAATGGAAGCTTTGGTTGCCGAGGATCTGGCACAGACGACACATTCGGGGGCTTCTTCAGCTTCTTCGTCGACCGGTGGGAGCTCTGTCAAGACCTCCGGTGCCAACAATGCGTGGGAGACGAACTGGTCCAAGCAGGTAGCGCGTTCGAGCTCTCTGTTCAAGTTCAGCACCTTCTTCAAGATTATCGCATCGTCGTGTGCCTCGAACCTCGCGCTTTGGAAGGCATCAGTACTGAACCTGGAGTTCAAGCGTGAGAATGTGCTGCAGTGGCTTCCGCACACGTTCCAGCGCGTGTACGCACCATTCCTGTGCAAATCTGACCGCGCACATGATGAAATAATGGCGCAGTGGAATGCAGTGCAGCCAGGTTTGGAATTGGCGCTTTCGTCTGCGCCGCTTGGGACTTTCCCCGCTATCGACACCCAACACAAATCCTTCTTGGACGACGTACTCAACCTTCACGTCCCGCGGCTGGATCGTTGTGTGCGCGACCGCACTGGGGATGACCACGCCTACCTTCGCTTCAAGCATCACAGCAAGCCCGCCTCAAGTAAACCTGAAGCAAAGCCAACAACTACTACGAAGTCGAAGTGAAAGCGGGCCTGTGCTCCAACCCGTTGCAGGGCTCATAAATCATACAGGTGAATAGCGCAATAGTGAGGGGTCATTGTTGATACTGTTCAGCATTGTAGGGATGGATCCTCGTGAATCGCAGACTTTGCTAACTGCTCTCGTCCTCACTTGCTTAGCTGTAAAAATTAAATTCCTCGGTGGGTGTCGTAACCAAAAGTCAAGTGATGAGTGGCATGTTACTGCATCTGAAGTCCCTTCCGGTCACGTCGATGTTCTAGCCTGCATTAACCACTGCGATTATCACTAAACCAAGCTGTAGTAGTCAGATTCGTCTTACCGCTCTACTTTGTTGTCGTTTGCGCTCAGAAGCTTGTCAATCTTCTCAAACTCCTTCTTGAACCGTGCCTTCACATTGCGCAACTCAGCGGTAGTACTAACACCTGCGTCACCACCTCCTGGGACTCCACTTGCAGCTGACCCACCGTCGTCCTCTCCAGAACCGACGATTTTGCGGAGATTGGGTGAAAGCTTCAGTGAGTTGACGCCACCGCGGTCGTCTCCAACGAGCACAATAGGGTCCTGGGTGTTAAAAGCCAGGTGTGTGAGCTTGGCACGCTTCACGACCTTCTGCTCACACAAGGGTTCATTCTTGTTCTCTGCTAGATCAAACACGTGCACTTTTCCATCACTGGTTACAGCGGTAAAGACGGTGGAGGAGTACGGTGCCCACGCCACGTCGCCGACAGCATTTCCCAAGTCAAACGACATGATGGGCTCGGGCAAGTTGTGATCCCACAGCTTTACAGTCCAATCAGCACTACAAGACAGGAATGCTCGCTCGTGGAACGGATTCCAACGCACAGCATACACCGCCATGTGATGACCTGCATACGTTTCGAGATACTGTCCAGAATACGCTTTCGAGCACTTGTGAAGCTTGCCTTCTTCAGTGCCGACGATGAAGAGGTGTTCGCTGAAGCGGTTGAAGTCAAAGCAGCAGCCACCAGCCAGTCCAGATAATGATGCCTCTTCTGGATCATCCTTGGCCGCCGCCACCAACTTTAACTGCATAACGGGCTCCATTTTCAGTTCATTCTTGCTCAATATCCAGTTGGCTACCCGACCGTCCGATGAAATTGAGTAGAAATTCAGCTCCTTCGCAAGGTCTTCCTCCTGCCAGTTCACTTGCCAAACGGGGTCTGTGTGTTTGCCTGTTTTGATAGTAGCCACGTAGATAGGGCGATTGGTCTTGCTCCGAACGTCGTACACCAATACTGTTCCATCATAACATCCCACAGCTAACAACGCTGCATGTTGCGGGTGGAAATCAAGGCACATGACTCCCGACTCTGTCGTAAACGTGAACTCGGGGTGTGATGCATTCTTAAGCGAGTAGCAGCATATTACACCACTACCTTGCTTGAGGAAGTCGTAGGAACCAAAGCCGATGGCGAAAAGGTCGCCGAAACGTGGGTTCCAGCACACGGCCGTCACCTGCTTCTTCTTGGCACGCTCACTTGAGAAGCGCCACAGAGGCAGCAACGAGCCTTCTCCCTCGCGGAACTGATCGCTCGCATCCTCCCAGTACTTGAAGTCGTGGAAGATTTCATCGTCCGCGTTCTGGTTCACCATGCGCTCAATGATGCGAAGTGTCTTCCCCATTGCTGCTGAGTGCACCATATCATCTCCTTTTCCTTTACCCCCTCCACTGGCACCACCACCACCTGCTGCTGCGGTCGGTGCTGCAGCCAGTAGCTCCGCACCTCCTGCCGCAGCACCTCCGCCGTCTTTCTCGTCTTTATCCTTCTTTTGTGCTACCTTCTGAAGCTGAAGTTGTTCACGCTGGTGCTGTTCATAGGCATCCATGAACGTGTCGTAAATCTCCCATTGCGTTACGGTGGCCATAAAGCTCACCACCGGCGGCGGTTCCGTCTCAACCGCACGTTTTCGCAGCGGATTGGTGTACGTCTGTGCTGCGCGCTCGCTGTAGTTGAATTGGTTCTTGCCGGACTCAAATTGCAAAGCGGCCTCGTCAATCTTCTCCCCTTTTGCTTCCGCTTCTTCCTTTGCCTGCTTAATGGCTAGCTCACGTGCCTCTTTTTCTTCCTCAGCATTCTTTTGGTCGAAGGCTGCTTGCGTCTTGGCGTCCTCGGACTCCTTGTGGATCATACTACCGTCGCAGCAAAGATGTACGTAAAGATGATCTCCTGGCCCAGGCGGGTCCACCTTGTACGTCCTCTCCTTGTAATTGTACTTGGTGATGTTGTTCGGAACGTTTGGATCGTTCGCTGTAAGTACCCGCGAGAATTCCTCGTTCAGTTCCTGCGGCGATAGCTTCAGCTGGTTGTCAGGAATCACGATTTTCTTCACCTAGTTGTTGCATGAACAGCACGAAAGGACTGTCAGGTTAGATAGATAATTCCATATAGACCTTTCAACAGCAAGTTAAACAACAACGCACTGGTTCGTGGTACGCGTCCATTTCATCGTTGTCTTGTCCTGTACCCGAAAGCGAGCCATCCGCCGCTCCACTTCCTGCGCCTCCTGCACTGGCACCACTTCCAGTACCACCTCGTTCTTTATCGTGGCCATCACCGTTTGGTATCGCAGCACCCTTCGAGTGGTCCTTCGACTTCTTCTTCACGGGCGAGCCTGCCAGCGGCTTCTTCGGTCCCATGTTCCTCCCTGTTGCTGGTAAGGAAAATGAACTGTGTCCGTTCGCCGGTAAAGGATCGCGACTCTTGCAAGAGACCCCTCATGGTCATGTATTGATAGCGCCAACAACATTCAGCAGCAATTTCGAGTTAGTACTTAGAGTCGGGTCCCTAGAGAGGGCACTCTGAGACGCTGGACGGAGCCGTCCGTGCCACTCGAAAAGAATGCGTCTTTTGTGGCAACGGCGTCCGTCACTCCCCACGAAGAATTTGTCTGCGATTGCGATGCAAACAAACAGAAAAGGCGTTCAGCATGATAGACACTGCAACAAATGTGCTAGGCTGAAAAAGCAGTACACGTACCACATTGATTGCCACGTTCGACGCGGCGTCGCCAAGGAGGTTCGTTGCAGCATCACCAAGGAACGAAGGCTTGACATGCACCTTGCTGAGAAAAGCGACTTCGCGGAAAATCGGCAGCGACCAAATCTTGACATCGCCACCAGCAGATCCGGAGAGCACACAGTCGCCACTCGGGTGCAGCACAAGCTTCTTGATCGGAGTTTCGTGCGCGTTCGAGATCGTGTGCAAGACGCGACGCTGCCTCATGTCGAAAATGCTCAGCGCACCTCCGGCGCCGCCCGTGACGAGTAATTGGTGGGTCGATGAGAACGCCACTGAAGTAGCACCTGCTGGGTGGCATGCTGGTGCTGCGATCAGCGCCTTCGAGCTAGGCAGTAGTGTATCCCACACGCATACATTTCTCTTCCTGCAAAATCATAAACATTATAATGAATATGCGAATGCATCACGTGATCTTAAAAAAAAAACGTACTCGGAGGATAAGCCGACAGTCGCAACGCTGCTGCTCGAGTTTAGAAACGCTAATCCTTTGGCACCCTTGTCGTGACACTGAGCGCACCGAGAAGTTAGAGCGTGAATTATCATTAAGACGGCAGCAAGTAACAGATTAATGCACTTACCACAATTTCGCGGTAATAAGGAGCTCGGTCTAAATCGGAAAACTTCCACAGGAACAGGTGGCCCATGGCATCCACAGCACCGAGCTGCGAGCCAAGAAACAGATACGACGGTGATAGTATCAGTCATAGGATACGTTCCAAAGGAAACGCGGTATGCAGACTCGCACCTGCTGACCGAGACTGTCGAATTCCAGCGCCTTGATGCTTCGCCATCCAGACAACATCGACGGACTCGTTGGATACGGCTAGATAGATAGATACATGATGTAGAGTAAGCAAACTGGTCCTAACAAACCGGTGGGTATAACTGTCAGACACGCTACTTACCGCCACCACGTCTTTGGTTCGGAAAGCGCAAATGGCACTGAGACGGTCATACGACCACAGATGCACACGACCCTTGTGGTTTCCCGACACAAAAAGTGGCAAGAAGGGATGAGAAGCCACTGCTGTAGGCTTGAAGCTCGTCGACTTCGGCTCAGATGGGGATGTTAGCAGATGCGCGGGGTTTCGCAGAGGTGACGGAGGTCCATTGCCACGAGTACTTGATGGAGATAGTTCCTGGCGACCACCGCTGTGCATAGCGTCCGATGTCTGTCGGCCTTTGACGGGGGATGGCTGGGTTGAGTCGGACGAGAACATCGCGGTTTGTGGTGGGGCATACATGCCCTTGAACTGGAATCGACAGCCATCAGCATAATCCGTACAGATAGCGCGGAAAATGCCTTTGCTACTGCACACACTCACTTCCGCGTCTTCACCGGCTGCACGATTAAAGCACATCGCTTTAATGTTAGTCTCACTGCGGTACACGCACTGAACGTGCACAGCTGCTGTTGTTGTAGGCATTGACGCCATACGCCGTTTTAGTTGATCGGTGAGGTTGGTGGCTCGAGAGAAAGTAGACGCGTTCTCGGCAACAGTCGACAGGAGCAGTTTTTGCGAGCGGGTCAGCGCTGCCTTTCGCGAAGCGGGCTCAGGCAGTCGTCCCCATCGAACTTCTGCGTCAATCTTCTCGCTGCAGCATTCTAGCTGTGCGTTTAGACGAAGCAACAACTCGTTCTTGTTGGTGAAGAGCTCCACTAGAAGCAGCCACGGACATCGCTCACACTCACATTTCAGTAATTGCCGCCTGTTGCCTCGATCAATATTTTGTGGTGATGGAGGCGACCCCGGAGCGTCCACAAACCTTCCGCGAGGACTACCAGGTGCACCACTTCTCAATGGTGAAGAAGAACCTCGAGGCGATCCTGGCGAATTTGCAGATGCCGCTGTCCCAGGACTTGTAGGAGCGTGCGAAACCGAGAACGGGCTGAAAAAGAATCCGGCCAAATCGCACAGCAGATGCTTCAAAGCGAATCCAGCAAGGCGGTTACTATAGCTGCTCCAAGCTTCCACGAGCTTCTTGGACAGGTCTGCGGTTGAAGCGGCTTCCCCAGTAATTTTGGAGAGGTGAGCTGGCATAGCACCAGCCGCCATCGTCAGAACTAGCCCCCAGTACGAGCAATACGCGAAGAGTGGAGTTGGTAAGTCGCGCGATGGCATCGGGTGATGTAGTCTGCTTGTTTTCACCGCTGCCGTAAACTCATCCAACTCCAGCTCCAACAAGCAAACTGCCTGGTACAGAACTGGAATATCTTGTTGAAGCGACGATGCACCTAATACACTCGTTGCTGTCGTCGCAGAACGTCGAAGAGGGGCACAGCTCACACATATATCACCTGCAGCAATCTCGTTGAGCGCTTCCTCCGAGCTTGAAGATAATCCGTCTTTGTGTGGGAAAATGAGACCGAGCACACGATACAGGCAGCAAGGGTTCTTGAGGTAGCGACAGCAGATGCAAATGGCGCTGTGCACTGCAGCCACCGCTACGCGTACAAATTCGCGGTTGGGAAGCGCCGCTCTTTGCTTTGGAGGTTTCAGGTAGAAGTATTGCAACCAAAGCAGCAGACGTGTCGCCATGGCTAGCAAATTCGAGCACGTCTGGTCCACTTTTCGAGTGTGCAAATAGTCGGTGGCGGCAGACATGAGATCCCCCGAAGCTACAGTGGCGACGCCCTCTGCAATAACTTCGACAAATTGTGGTAATGGACTCGTGAAAACAGTCTTCGGTGACGAGCCCTCTGAGTGACTCCAGCCGGAAATCAAAAAGTCTAACGCAGCGAGACGGCCGGAATGAACCAGTGACTCTATCACAGCAGCACGAACCCTATGCTCCAGGTGTTCTTTGCTGGTTTCTGGTACTCCTGATAGCTGGTAATCTCCTCCACGACGTACAATACATTGGATCTCTTCATTCAATCGTTCCTCTAGGTCAAAGCGAGTACTCGACGAGGAGCTAGCAGGTGCAGTCATTGTCTCATGCATTGACTTCAAAAAGGTGGCGTACAGGAAATCCACTTGATTTCCTACTGCGGCGATCAGAACACGATGACGGCAGCCTAAAAATGCCGCTGCATCTGCACTTGTGGCGCGTTCTCGGCGTAATTCCTGAACAAATGAAGCGATATCGCGCTGGTGAATCAAAGCAGAGATTCCAAGTCCCGCATCTTGCATGCGAAGCACAGCTGAAGTGTTTAACCGTACAATTTTCTCCTTCGTTGCCAACTTCATCGGAACTATTGTTTTTCGAAGAAAGCGTAATAAATCACACGCGCCGAGGAGACTTTTCCCAAATGATGACCAATACATACTGGACGGATCGAAACCCGAGCATTCGTAGGAGCCGAACACACTTCGCATCTCGACAGCCGGTGGCGTCATCAAGGCATCAATGGCGGCGCTTGTCTCCCCAAGGAAATACTTGACTAAGAAGCACATATACACATCTCCACGCTCAGAAGCTTTAGTCCAAACGGTGGTGCCCAGAAAGTTAACACACACATTTTTCGCTTCTGACGATTCATCATCTGTCGGCATGTCTAAGCTTGTTGCAGGGCCCCCAGCAAGTCCTCGAAGACTAGTACTCAGACCCGTGAAAGATGCCTGCGAAAAGTCAGCCACTCCAGATCTACTGGATGAGTCCTCCTGGCCGCCGAGTTCCCATTTCTCCGAAATTCGAGCGATTAGAAATGACAGTACAAGCGTCTCGTCAGCTTGTTCAGCTACCGATACCGCTTCTGTAACCTTCCCACCCAGTAGAAAGAATGCTGCTGACAACTCGTAGCGCTGCTTTGTTTTCAGTACGTACGCGTTCTTGATTGCTGCGTTCTTCCAGCGGAGATCCGAGAAATTGTTGGACAACAGATCCGAAATACGAGACTCATGGGCCATCTTAAACAGACTCGCCAACAGTCTTGTTTTACCTAGCAGTACATAGAATACAGCAACTGCAAAAGGGTCACGGTTCGCTGCGTACTCAGCCTGAGCCACTTTCTCAGCGAACTGAACGAGCTTAGTCGAACTTTTTAACCAGAACGGTACCCGCAAACGCCTCATTTCTTTCCAGCTCATTGTTGATGCAGGAAAACACTCCTGGAGTAGTTCTGACTGGAAGTCGCTGAGCGCTCCCCACGCTACTTGCTCCGAACAAAGCCCAGCCACAGCTAGTCGGCTCGGCTTTGATGCTGTCGTCTCATTGACTTGCTGTTGGCTAGGTGCATCCGTGTCAGCCGTGATAGGCTGTGTAGATTCGTCACTGACTGGTGGTTCAATTGGCCATAACAACAAAGCGTGGAAACGGAGAGCTGCTTCGTCTTTCTGCCGACTACTGTCACGCTCCCAACTTACAGTCTTAACTATTCCAGCAACAATTGTGAGGAAAACTTCCGTTTCTTGAGCCGTCATGAATGACAGGGAGTTCTTGTGTTCGTTGAAAAACTTAAAGAATACGTTCGTTTCCAATTTGGACTTCGACTGGAGAGAGAGGTCAGCAGCGATGGAATCATCCGATGGAGCCTTAGGAGCAAATAACATATCAGCCCGGTCAGCACCACCCGCATTTGCCCCATATCGGCGGGAAGCTCCGAAGTCCATAAACAGATCGCTTGCTCTAGCTGGGGCTGTGGGGGGATTCCCATAGCTAGTACCGTCACCACCCTTACGACCTTTCCCTCTCAAATATACATCTGATCGCTCGTCGGTCTTGGTTTCGGTTATTGTGGGGTCCCCAAGCAATTGGGACAGCGACAGCAAAGGAAGACTTCGCAGCACCGTATCATCTGCCATTCGAAGATAGCACGTTTCTTCGTGCTCCACAATTCTCGACTTCACGTGGTCGAGAACCTTTTCCAACGTCTCGAAAGACCTACGCGCAAGCAAGTTTATCAGTGTAATAGGATGGTGAGCAGGAAAAGCCTTTGATGGGGGCTGAGAACCAAGGGTTTGCCCTCGAGAAGAGGAAGCTGAAGAGGAAAACGGCAATTGAAGTGGGGAAGACCCGACTCCATCAATATCTCGAAGGTTGAGTTGCGCTAAACTCGATCCAATACGGAGAAGGCCGTACGGGTAACTGGAGAGCGACGAAATGTTCTCAGGCCTCACGCTGAAACGACTTGAAGACCACGCAATACTCCATTTGTTTGTCGGCAGCGAGCAGTCAAATTTCAGCATTCCGATTGTTGTAGTAGACAAGAAAAGGAGTTCGCAGTCCCTTTCCGGGGTTACTGATGGTGTCCACTCCAATGATACGACCTGGCCAAATTGCTTGTGTGGGACATCCACAACTCCTTCCAATGAGCTTTCCATAGCAGGTAAGAAGCAGATTTGGTCATCATCATCGTTTTCTCCTCCAAATAAAATAGCCACCCGTCCACAAGAACTAAAGCTAAAGTGTTTGAATATAAACTGTTCTCCACCAAGATGGAATTCCATGTGTGACTTCTGCGCCTGACTCGCCATTTGCATCAACGCTCCAACGTCGACCCTGTGGGCAGGCGTCACCTCGAGTAACTCGTCGAGGTCTGCGAATTTCCATAGTGTCAACTGCGAGTCCACATCAAAGCTAGCAAACGTAACTTCAAACGTATTTAGCAGCGGGACGCTAGCAACACTCAGCAACGGTGCCTCTGGGGTATCAATTGTGGTTTTCCGGAATAATTGGACAGAAGAGAAAATCGACTCGGAGATTCTTAGCTCGAACGAGAAAACCCAAACGGTCAGTTTCCTGCCACCTTGGTGCACACCAATAACCATGCTGTAATCCTTCGTGGGGAATTCTGTAGCGGGTTGCGAAAAAAATGACGAGCTGTTTGACCACTCGATCTTGACAGACTCTGGAATTATCACAGCAATCAGCTCATCCAGCTCTTCCGAATCTTCACTTACATCCATATAGCACGCGGATAATGCCAGTGTGTCGTGCGCGGCAACTACCACCGCGGAAGGTCTACGAGGTCCCCATGAATCTACAGCTGAGTCCTCAGCGCGCTTTGCCACTGGATGTGTGCCTCCGGGGGTTACCATCGCTACGTGCAACTTTCCACCAATAAACAAATAGAGCACACCTCGCTCTTCGTAAGAGGCTGTGTGCGTGACAGGTCCAACGGCTTTGTCGAGTTTTGATCGAAAAGCAACCTTAAGCCTCCGCAAGGACCCGCTCGCTCTGAATACGTTTAGACGTCCACCCATATTCGTAGTAACAACTTTCATAGCTAGCCCTTGTGCATCTGTCTGCGAGTTTGATGCACATCTCGCTATCATGTTTGAAGCCGAGAGAGAAATAGACCGGACGCCTTCTTCCTTTCTTGCACTCATCATGCTGCTGCACACGGTCATAACTTCACAGCTTTGAACGGTATAAGTTACAGGACCTCTTCGGCTACTCACCGGCGAAGTTTCGCTTTGAAGTTTTAGCCTTGCACAATGCAAGTAGCTCTCTGCAGCTTTTTGCTGGAAAAGAAGTTCAATGAAGAAACTTCCCGCGCCACTTGCTTGATCTATCGTTAAATGAGGCAAACATTAATGCAAGACATACAACCCCCACATTCTAACGCGGCACATACCTTGGTAGTCAGACGTACTGACATTGTACACATGTGCATCGGCAAGCTGCTCGCGAAGCTCACTGACACTCAGAATAAGAGATAACCTTGGAGAAACACCCTATTCCATTATCGACAACAGTGAACAAATAATTTGATCCGTGGTTGAACAATAGTCAGTATCCCACAGCACGCTCGACCGGGACCACAACGACGTGTGATAACGTACCGTAAAAGGGATCGATTCCGCGCGAAATATGCAAAAATCACCATTAGTAAGCACTCCGTACAGCAGATGCACCGCGAATGTTTTCTCTAGCGCTGCATTCCCGCAGATAAATGTTTCTCCCACGTGTGTATCTGCTACGGCGCCACTGCGGTCTCCAAGAAACTTCGCATTCATCTGAGAGACGCTGTCCATGCGCTGACTAACCAATCCGTTCCGGCGCGCTTCATCAAGCGAGCCGTATCCGTAGTGGAACAAACACAACGCATCCATCACGGTGTTCTCGCTCAACAAAGCCTCATTAATCGAAGTCATCGGCTTTGGCGTTTCTCGGCCCCAATAATGGTTCACCAGGCCAAATACCCGGATGCGGCTCTCCAAACTCCCATCGAGCGAGGACGGGCACAAGTCCATCGCGGCGATCTGTTTCCACAGCACAAACGAGCGCAGCGCTGCGACGTTCTCCCTCCATATCGAAATATTCCCTGCTCGATCCAGAGTGAACAACATCTCACAGGCTCCTGACGTCGACGCGACGGTCGCGCGCGCGTTGTACACGTTCACCTCCTTCGACCAGGTCATCGACTCCAGCGCGCGAGAATGGGGCAGGAACATGGACATCGGCGCTCCTTCGTGCGGAGACAGCTCGCCCAGCGTCCACAACTTGACGACCCTGTCGTGCTGCCCCGCCGTGGCAGCGAAGCGTCCGCTCGGAGCCACGTCGAAGTGGCACACACACGGCAGCGGCGCGTCCAGCTCCGGTCCTCC
>JAHQIV010001397.1:0-11913 GCA_030463285.1 Phytophthora europaea
CGGACTGCCCACTGTTCTTGTCTCAAACTATAGTTATTCTGATAGGAGCGAAGTGGGCTATTAATCGTTAACAGATTTCAATTTTAAAAGTACCTACGGGCCGGGAGCCGTTGGCTTCGGTGCAGATTTCAATTCCTAAAAACTCTCTTTTGATGTCCTTTTGAGTTTGATGTCCTTGTAAGTTTGTTACCAAAGACTATCTGAGCCTGATACAGATCTAAATATAACTAGTGGCCGTTCTTAGTTGGTGAAGTGATTATTTACATGTAAAAACAAACGTTGTTTTGCGTTTTGGTACCCAACAACAACAATTATGAGGACGATATGGACAATACAAAGCTAAGCACATCTAGTGTGCGCCCATTCTTTCTATTTATCACCCCTTTTTACTGTACTTCCGCGGGATGCGTCTAATACTGCCCCATAAAGGTGCTGCACAGCTCGACCCCACGGTGACGTCTGCTGTCGTGTACTCCTCTGTTTCAGATCTTTAGATATTTTACCAAACCACCAATCACACTACATAACAAATATCAGAGCTCTGCCCCTAAACAGCACGATTAGCGGCGCCTCGACCAGGCGAATCGAATGGTGTACGAAGCTCAACCTAGTTCGCTAAATTGGCTTCACTACAAGCTGTGTGGGTTGGATCGCCTTTTGAATCTTTTTGTCATTAGCGATTTCGCCCCCCCCCCTTACTATGGCCCCACTCCTCGACCGCCTCTCACCGCGAACCAACCTCACTGATCACGACCGGAGCCGCATCCTCTCTGCCCTCCTGAACCACGCAGCTGACGGCAAGCTCAAGCAAGGCTCGCTCAAGGCAGTATCCAAGCGCACCGGCGTTTCAACGCAGACAGCACAGCGTATTTGGTGCCGCGCCAACGAGAACTTTTAGGCTACCTGTGACGGGCCTAGTGAGTACCCGTCACTAGCTTACACGTAGCGGTGAGGAAGCGTCCAGTTCTCAGTAATACTGAGACCAAGTATTTAATCCGAAGTAAAATCAACTCTGTTTTATTATTGGGACCAGGGCGGGAGCCCGTGGTCTAATGTGAACAACTCAAATGCAGGTCAACAGTGGATTGGCTGGAATGGGGTCTGGCTCCCCCATTTTCAGCCAATCAGATAATGACATGACAGCACACGGCTAGCGTGTGCTGGCATGTCATTAGTAGGTAGATGGGGAGGGCCCATTACATCACCCTCCTCTCAAGGCAGCACTCAACCACAGTGAGTGCAAGCAAAGACAAATCGGAGAAAACTGAGAGACAACGGTGGCGTTGCGCCAACGGGATGATCGGGACGGACACAGGCGGCAGCTCCTGCGCTTCGCAGGAGCACAACCGAACTTGCACGGCGACGAAGAGGATGCAGCAGCCGACAGCAACCGACGCGGGGACCTCGGCGGCAACCACGCACGCGAGTACTTCGACGGCAGTGACGGCGGCAAGCGCGGGCACGCCCGTGCTGCAGGCTCCGTCAGAACTGAACGTGATGGATCGTGCGCTGAAGCCATGGGACCTGTACGACTGGACGGGCGCTGAGTCGCCAGAGCAGCTGGCGACGATGCAAGATTACTTCCGTCGGTTTCGCGCCTCGCCAACAAGGGGTCCACTTCGGATTATATCAACGCGGGCGCTTGGGCCCGCCCCGGGATGCAGAGCTCCTCCGGCCGGAAAGGTGCCACGGGGGCCATGGGTCCAGAAGATCCGGATTTTCGGCGACGAGGAGAGGCCGGCGACTTCCCCGGGGAACTGGCGTTTAGAGGAGGGCTGGAGGCCGGACCGTGATCGGAGCCGGAGTCGTCAGACTCATCAGGAGACGCCCCAGATCCGGCATTTTCGGATCGCGACGAGGGGAAGCATGCCGCCGCCGACGCTCAGCTAAACGCGATTGGGCAAGGGCCAGCAGAGTTTGTGCCTCGAGGAGATTGTCGGCGACCTCCGCGGTGTCTTCGTCTTCCCCATAGTCCTCGCCTCCGGACTCGACGTCCGCGTCTTCACTATCCGGAGACCGCTAGGGCCATCAGATTCTGGATCGGCGTTGGAGTCGGCGCTCTCTCCACCGGATCTTCCTGCATCATCAGCGACGTGCCCGTCGTCCTGAGTCAGATCGACCGGACTGGAGCCACTGCCCTCCGCCGAGCGATCAGTCTCGAGTTCGCTGTCATCATTTTGAGCCAAAGGCGTGGCGCGACGCTTGGCAGGAGACGCAGGGCTGGACTCGGACGACACAGGAGGACTGCGGGGCCGTTTGGACGGAGAGGATCGACACCCGCATTGCGCCCCACCACGTCCCGATTTTCGGAATCAGGAGCGCGATTGGAAGCAGGAAGGCTCACCGGCATATCGCGCAGCGACTGCAAAACAAAGGCAGGATCGGAGGCGCCCATATCCGAAGGAGGCGGTGCTCCTATAGCGATAGCTACGACTGTCAACCTTTGCTGAGCAACTTCGAGGTCCTCTGCAGCGTGTCGCGGTCACGCTGGGCCTGGTCATGTGTTTGGCGGGCGGTGTCCCGCTCACACTGGAGCACCCGATCGGAATGCTGCAGGTCGTCGAGACGACGTTCCACCTCAGCGAATCGTTTCACCAGATTCTTTTGTGCTTGTGTGGCACCGACCGCCGTTTCCGTAACGCCACTTGCTATTTGGAGGCCGAGTGCGCACTCGCCACCCGCACGAAGGAAAGGAGAACACAGCGAGCACAGCAACGAGGAGGAAGCGGAAAGGCCCCAGCATTACCGATACGGTATTTTTAACGGCGCAATCTGCAGGATAGGTGCAGATCAGAGGAAAGGAGTGTGAATGTTTATATACAGGAAAACCAAGGTAGACGGATCAGGAAAAACGTGGACCCCGATGTGAGTTAACGCAACGCAAGACGGAGATGGAATATCGGAAGTGTGATTAGTGGAACGATTGAATGCGATAAGACGGAAGCAACGAAAATCGAAGAGGGAGGACGTGACCCTGAGTCCGATGTGACTGACACGAGAGCTAGTCACTACCGGGGACGTGGACACCAAAGCATTTGTCGGTGAGACGCGAAATCGAGTTAGCGGGATGCTGTTGGGGCAGATCACGGTAGTGATTACGCCACGGGTCAACGGAGTTAGCCTCGTCCAGAGCCTCGAGAAGATCTGTCGGCTCGTCCCGGTGAAGACTGGGGGTTTTGGCTGCGGGGGAAGGGTGTCGAAGGCGTCGCGCATGACTCGCTCCAGCGCTCGTGGTGCGCCACGATCGTCCGGTAGAACCGGATGCTTCGCGCAGGTGCCAGCTTCGTCGAGTGGCACGGGGCTCGCGAGGAAGTGGCAAGGGGCCTTAAAGGCCTAAGAACGTCCGTCAAACGGAATATGCTCTCGTTTATCGAAACCGGTGAGGCTGTCAGACAGCGCGTACGAGACGCCATGGCTGTCGCTCAAGACACTCAGAAGGAAAACAGTGATCGCCAAGGGTGTAAGAACACGCAGGTGTTTAAAATGGGAGACCAAGTCTTATTAAACGCTTAAAAGCTTCCTACACAGGCAGTCTCCTCCGTAAACAGCACGAAGCTACGACCTCGCTTCATTGGGCCGTTCACGGTCATTGGGGTTCACGGCCACGCCTACACGCTGGACCTGCCACCGTCCACGGCCACGCATCCGACGTTCTACGTTGGGCTGCTCAAGCCTTATCGCCCGGTGGAGGCTGCGGACCCTGCGGAGCCGGCGGCGTCGCAGAGTACTGTTGAAAGGCGTTCGCCACCATCAGAACAAGCTCTTCCGACAGAACCTGAGCAGGAGCCGGAGCCAGAGCAGGAGCGGGAGCCGCTGGGCGGTGTCTCTCATGAGTCTCCAGGCGGACAACACGGTCATACAGATCCCGGATCCATCCAAGGTGGTCGCCCAGGTCGTGCCGCACCTGTCCGTCGATCTGTTTGCCTTGCGAACAACGGCGCATCACGCGGTCCATCTCGTCACCAAGCTCGTCCACCCTCCCAGGCAGGTCCCACACACGGTGTCGGAGAGCGTCCAAGTTCCCAGGGATCTCCTGGAGCTTCTCCACGAGAGCTTCAACAGCCTGTACTCGAGCGCGCAGCGCAACCATGTCCGCCCGCTGACCATCCAGCAGTCGCTGACAGGCCTCCACGGCCGTTAGGAGGCTCTTCATATTGGGACGTGAGCCAGTCGAGCGACGCTGTGCGTCCTGGTCAGACACCACGACCATCGCGGGCTCCGACTCCTCTGCTGGGTAATGAGGGCGCCCTCTACTACCATGTCGAGAAGATACTGAAGCGCCGCGGGGGTAGCGGTCAGTACTAGTACCTGGTGAAGTGGCGTGACTACCCGAGTAGTCGTAACTCATGGGAGCCTGATGGTCGCCTCGAGGAGGACTGCGCCGACCTCGTGGCCGCTTTTGAGCGTGCCCACGAAGCTGGTCGGCGCTGACAGGGCCGAGAACACTCATAGGCTTTATCGGCTGCGACTACCAAAATTTCTGGATCTTCTGAATGACCTCCTCGAGGATGACCCCCCTGTGCCCATTGTACATCGCCTGCTGCCCTTTGCTCGGTCGGCAGATAGGACGAATGGTTCCGTCGATAAATCGCCACACTCCGGCAATGCTCTCCGGCGCCTTGGCGGCAACTGCAGTACAGTATCGCGCCATGTTGTTGGCAATTCGAGAGGTATCGAAGAACAAGAAGTCCTCTAACTTCTTGTCGAGAAACTCGACGACGTAGTAGAAAATGTGGCAGAGCGTCGACGGTGCTCTGCCAAACATTCCAGCCATATCAATCCAGCGTTTGGGAAACACCAGGCGACGCAAACATATCGCAAGCGCTTCAATCGCGTTACTGCGAACCCCCTCGCGAGTGCGGATATCCAGAGGGAGCCCCAGTAGACCCACCAGCAGTTGTATCTCGCCAACAGTGAAGCGGAATTGGAGCTTGGCTTTTTCGTCGTCCATGACGAGGACGTTCAGGCGAAAGTCGGGGACCAGAATTCGCTTCCGATACGGCAGACACTTGCGGCGCATGAGCCACAGCATTAGAACTTCGTCGTCGTCTGCTTCATCGAGAATTGATGCAAGATGCCCCTGCAATTGTGTCTGAAGTTGAAGTTTCCTCGGAATGAATGTTCATTCCGCACGCAGATCGCTACGTGGTTTTGACCACGTGGTTTTGAATGACGCTAACCTTGAAGCACAAACTCTAGTGAAAAATACGTAGCAAAAAACGGTATCGATGTCACGGGTATTTGCGCTACGTGTTTTTATTTGTCGGTCCTTCTGAAAGCCTCTAATACCAGTTTATGTCGCCCCAAGCAAACCGTTTACCGGAATGCTACCGTACTAGTAGTAATATAATGCAGCCTCGCAGCAAAAATCTCGTAATGCCTGAATTTTTCTAAAGAAAATCTGATGCAGGAAAATCTGACGCATGTTGCTCCAGCGCTATAAACATCATCTATCGCATGCATTATAACTGAATGCAGGTTACCAAATGCGACAGGTATTAAATCTTAATCTTAACTGGATTGGTCAACATACCAGCATAATTTAAATATCACACAGACTATACATAGTCACAGGTATTGTGCCAAGACGACCAACGTGGTTGTTGTATCGGTATCGACAGGTATTAATTTAGAGAAGCAATGTACATCGGGACTCTGGACTCTGGATAAATCCAGAGAACATGTGATTGGTCAGTACTGACCGATTCACGCGCAATGCTGCGGCTCTCAGCGCGACGAGGGTGGCGTCTAGCACGGCCGCTCCAAGCGTCAACCGCCAGCACCTGCTCAGAAGCGATACAACGATTAGCTCTGGCTCCTCGGCGCTTCGGCTCCACGCCGTCAGAAGGACAGACCAGTTCGGGTGGAGTTGTTAGAAATGTCCCAAAGGTGGACGGGGAACACTGGCGGACGTCTGCGTGGGAGCAGAAGATTCTGGCAGCACTGCGGACGTACAAACAACTGAATGAGGACCTCCTTGTGCCAGAATCGTTCGCGGTTCCTTCTGGAAATGAGCGCTGGCCTGGGGATACAAACTGGGTATAGCTGTAAGTCATCTGAGGACCAAGTCAAGAGCAAGGCGCATCTGTCGACTGAGATGGAGGAGAAGCTGGAGAAATGGGGCTTCGTCTATGATTTTTATCAGTTGAGATGGGATCGTATCGTCCTGCCAGCCCTGCGAGAATTCTACCGAGTGCACGGCCATGCGGATGTCCCGAAGAGTTTTATCGTCCCGATCGGCGATGAGGCGTGGCCAAAGCTGGCCTGGGGTTACCGACTGGGAAACACTGTCGGCGACATGCGACATCAGGAACTATATTCGACTCAAATGGCCATGTCGAAGGAGGAACTTGACCGGATGGGCGTTTGCTATGACATGTCAATCGCTGAACGTGACTGGACGGAGAAGATCTTGCCGTCGATTCGAGTGTATCGTCGAGTGTTTGGTGATTGCATCATTCCATCCCTGTTTATTGTGCCATCCTTACCTCCATGGCCAGAGAAAGCGTGGGGAATGAAACTTGGAGCTGCTGTAAGCCATTTTCGAGGGGGGGGGGGGAGTTACATGGACCAAGTGGCTCGAAACAGGAAAGTGCTAGATTCTGTCGGTTTTGTGGGGACCGTAACGCGGCAGTGTGGAATGAGGTCATTTTTCCGGCACTTGAAGCTTACATCGACGTCCACAAGAATGGCAAAATTCCTGTCCGATTTGTTGTTCCTTCTGAAGACCCCTGGCCAAGGCAATCGTGGGGGAAGAGACTTGGGAACGCACTCTCTCATATGCGAAACAAGGGAACATACTTTGTACAGTACGGGCGCGACATTGAGAAATTAGATGACCTCGGATTAAACGTAAAACTGTCGCGTCAATCATGGAAGAAGCGCGTCGTTCCGTTGCTGAAGACATACGCGGAACTGCACGGAGAAGGCGAGATCCCAGCCGACTTCGTGGTCCCGTCCGGTACACCGTGGGAGAAAAAGGTGACTGGAGTTCGATTGGGACTTATCGTGGCTCTCAACTCGCAGCTTATGTCTCGTAATTGATGGTCGCTGGCTCACGAAACTTAACGGCCTTTGGTTTGCATTGCGGCGCATTTATACAAAGAATGAGAGCGATCGTTGGGGAGGCGCACACCAATGTTGCGAAAACTGTAGCAAACGATCATAGTATCCATATGATTTAATTTACCGCCTGCTGCAGTATCGGAGCTGTCTGACAAGGAAGTGTAGTTGAAAATAGTTGAGAATGTTGCGGGTGGGTATGACAAGGTTTCCTCAGGGTCTTTCGCACAATGGGGGTAGTAGTCTTCAACACGGGCTTTTTCAAGGAAATCCAGTATTAATACGTTGTACTACTAGTAGAAGAAGGTCAAGGCTTCGCCATTGCTTGCAGCCTCACCCCTTGAACCTCGTGTAAGTCCTTCTCCGCTTCTCTGGCCTGCTCAATGACCTTCACCAGCTTACGACGGATTCCTTGACGTCGGATTTGCGGCGCCATGAAGCTGCAGCGCGAGGATGGACTCCATTTTTTTCAGATCCAAGTCAGCGACTGCTACTGCACTAACACCATCCCCATCCACCGCCGCAGCCCACGATAGTCGGTGCTGTCCTTCGCTTAATGGTAGCAAAAGGCTGAAGTTAGCACCGGTACCTTCCCCAGGCTAACGTGCACCGGTTCGTCCGCCAAGCAGCTCCATTACGACAGCGACGCGCTGCAGTTCCAGTGGTCAGTGCTGCTCACAGAAGTGTTGAGGCGTGGATGCTGATGTGTAGAGCTTCTCGCAGTGCACGGCGTGGATGTCTCGGGACTTGAGCTCCCGTCGTAGAGAAGGAAGTTGACAAAGCTTATGGGCTCGTTAGTCAGCAAGAACAAATACTTCAATTTTTGGTGGTAATGGTTTGGCGCTGCTCGCTTCCGTTGTCGTCGTGCTAGCGATCAACGTTTGCGAGAATTTGAACATGTCTAGAAACCAGCGAGCCAGTCGACGTCGCCCGTATAGACGCTGCCGATGTTGAGGTCTTGGTGGCTTCCACTGGCTGCAATCTGCTTGAATTCTGCTGCAGCCTCCGGCTCAAGTGGTGCCTGCTCAAGTGACGGGAAATACGAAGTTAGCAGCGCTATGTACTACACCCAGAGCTATAGTCTGCACCACGTACCGAAAACGAGCCCATCTTTGTCGCCTCCCACGACGTTCCAGCGAAGAACGGGTGCTTCTTGATCGGTTCGCAGGCGCCGGCACGGACTTCAGAGTATCCGAGGCGTCTTGCGGGGTCTGGGCTCAACAGACTCTCAATGATATCCTTCAGCTCGGCGCTTGTGTGCTCGGGCCACGACAACTCGTCCGGGCGGAACGATGCGATATCATTTAGAATCTCAAGATCATTCTCATTTTCCCGAGTGAAGGGGGTCGCGCCAGTCAGCATTTCGTACATGAGCACGCCAAGTGCCCAGTAGTCCGCGGCAATGTTGTGGCCTGCAAAAAAAAAATACCGTCAGAATTTAACTTGCCATGGACTCAGCACACCAGCAAGAACGCTTGCCTTCGCCAGTAATCTGCTCCGGAGCCAGGTACTCAGGGGTACCACAGACGGTGTAGGTTCGGCCTCGCCCAACATACTTGGAGAGTCTACTCATCAAATGGAAAATATGTACACAATCAGCCAACGTACACTAGCCCCTTGGAAATACGAGTAACCTACCTTAGGTTGATCATGCGAAGGTTTCCGCTGCGGTCAACCATCAGATTCGTTGGGTCAACTGTTCTTGAGACAACGCCCTCCTGTAAGGTTGCGAAACAAAATTGTAAGTCCATGTGTGAAAGTGAACTGGATGTCGCGACAACTTACCGCATGCATGAACTCGAGTGCCATCACCACTTGTGCAGCGTAGTAGCGGACAAAAGACTCGCCGTGTGGTTCTCCGTCCAAGAAACTCTCGAGAGTGCCAACGATTTGCGTTTCATAAAGCATGTGGATGTCAGAGTCGTTCGCGTTCATTGCCAGAAGCTGGGGCACCAGCGCGTTCTTCTCGCAAAGAGAGACGTAGATGTCGCGCTCACCGCTGACGTGTTTCTGCATGCCAGCGTCAAAGATCGCTTGCTTGCTCACTGACCGCAGAGTCAAGTAAACTGGCGGGGACGAGCCCTTGACTTCTACCAGGCGGACGGTATTGGTCAGGTCTGACATCACGCTTCCGACAACATCCAAATCATCGATAGACGTGGGCGTCTGCGTTTTGGATTCGTTGTCAAATTCGACAAACGTTTTCGTCTGCACACATACCATGATTAGTGCATACAGTCGATAAGGGCACAATCCAGGCAGTGCTCACCGTTGCCTCTTTTTGCGCCTCGGAGATTCTGGTCTTGCGCGAACGACGAAGCTTGTCTTTCTCGAGGATGGAAGACAACTTACCAACAGCCAGTTCCAGTGCATCCTTTCTGATGAAGAGGCACTCCGTGCGCTCGATTGCTCGGATGGAACGTTGGCTACACGCAAGGAGCACCAGTTAGGCATGACCATCAAAATGACACTTTTGCGCAGTGAGCTAACTGTACCTGATTGAACGCCTTCGCACAAGCGAGATTTCACCGAAATAGTCGAATGTCTTCAGTTCGAGCGGCGCCACACTGTCCATTTTCGAGGTCGACTCAATTCGACCGCTGGTAATGAGGAAGAAGCCCGGTTCCGTCATTCCCTCGTGGAGAACGACTTGGTTGGGCTCGAACACCACAGTGCGCATCTCCTCAGCAACGAGGTTAGTCTGAGCCACAGTCAATGGGCGCAATAAGCTGATCTGGCGTAGTCGCCGGACAACGTCGCGCAGAGGTCGCCCACGCATCAAAATGGAGCGGAAGGCAATCCGGTCAAGTGCCCATAGCGTACCCTTTTCCTTCGTAATGACTGTGTTAACGCGAGGTTTCGGGTAGATAAGTGCCAGTTCACCGAACGTCGGGTGAGAGTCCGCTGTGGTCTTGTACACTTGAACCACCTCGCCATACGCTTCCGGAGAGGAGTTCTTCTCAAGCTCAGGGGCTTCGTCCTTCAAATGTCGAGCCTCAAACTCGCCAGTCTCCACCTTTGATTGCAAGCCACACGCATATTAGTTCATCGGAACTGACTTAGGTATGGCGCATTCCGAGACATACCAAATAGAACGTGTCGCCTGGTACACCTTGATGCATCACAATATCACCGGTATCGAACTCGAGCTTTTTCAGTACGGAGATTACCTCGTGAATCTGAGACGGTGCAGCAGAGAATGTGAGTATGTGGCTTGCACGCTAGCGATGAATAAGCTCGATAGGTTTGGTTACCTTTTTGTCACTCAGGTGGTTGAATAAAAAGCTGCCCTGGACAGCCTTCTTGATCCACTCCTCTTCTTCCTCTGATTTACCCTCACTTTCAATCAAATCTGGCAGTTGGCCAGACTCGTCGTCATCATCTATAAACGCTTCCGCCAACGATAAACGAATCGCGTCCGTTCCGACAATCGTATTCCTGCGTGCGTGGTTTTTCGTGATGCCACGGACGGGCCTCTGCATGGACTGCAGATCCAGAACTTCGCCACCAACGTAAATACTGCCGCGAGGGCCGTCGCGCTCCTTCGCTGGCGTAACACCGTCCAGAAAAATACAGATCGCGGTGATATCGTCGGTGCGCACTTCAAACTGCAGCCAGCGGTTGTACGCCTCCTCGACCAGAGCGTGGCATGCCTCCGAGGGGTTTTCATACTGCTTCACGATATCAACCACATTCTGGCTAGTGAGGAACTCGAAGACGCCGTCACTCGCAATGATGATAAACTTGTCGTGAGGGTTCAGTCCCTTGCACAGAATTTCGGGCTCAGCCGTCACGCCCAACTCCTCTGAAACTAAGTCGCCAATACTTCGCGTGAAAGCAGTGCCCTACGATGAAAAAGGAAAGTCAGGACTAAAAACCAGGATCAGGCCACTTCAAGCTGCGCGCTCCTTACGGGGTACTGTCCGTAGGGATGCCAGATGCGCGGTGGGTCTCCGTTCTCATCAATCTCGTCACCGAGGGATAGCCCCCAGTTCTCGTGGATAGGCTCGAGGCCTTCCACTTGGTCCACCGTCAAGATCCGCGCTCCGCACTTCTTGACACGAACCCGCTCGTCCTACCGAAGCAGCAGCATCAACACACAATATAAAAAAATCCGTTTGTCGCCCGAGAAAAAAGCACACAACGCCGAAAGCATTTTGCGTGCGTAAGTAAAGTGTACTGGACGGCAAGCACGTACTTTGCGGAAGGGCGTCTGGTCGATCGACAGGGGCTTGGCCACCAAGTTGGCTTCACCCTCCCGAGTCGAGGCCTTGAGGTTCTCCTGAGCAATGATCGCCCTCGAGTCGCCAACGTTCGAGACGTGGACCTCGTTGCCGCAGAACAGCACGGAGATGGACGTCGTGCCGCTCATCGAGTCGTCGAAACTCGCTTCGTGCATCTAACACCATAACCCACATAAAACGATTAAAAATAATGAGTCCCTCTCTCCAATTCCCCAATACCAGAAAAACAATTGTTGGCCGCGTTACCGCTCGGTTAGTCTGCACGTGGGCCCTGGTCAAGGCCGGCAGGAGGCCCACATTGTCCTCGAGGTTCTTGATGATGTTCTCAGGCAGCTGCTCGGCCGCGAACTGCGAGCAGATGTCTCCGTACTGGCCGTGGCCGTCGAAGACCGCGAAGAAGGCCTTCTGATCGTCCCCGGCGAAGTGCGTCTCGCAGTAGTAGCTGTCCTGGTTGGCCTTCTTGCGCGCCTCCGGGTAGTAGCCGCGCTTCGAGTAGTACGAGTAGCGCAGGTTGTAGTCGCCGATCTTGACATGGTGCGTGTTCTCCGCGTGCTTGGCGCTGGGCCGGTGCGTCGTCCCCGGCGCGAAGGCGTCGACCTGCGGCTGC
>JAHQIV010001398.1:0-11910 GCA_030463285.1 Phytophthora europaea
GAGCTGCTGTGCGACCTGCTCAAGGTGCCGCGCCACCTCAGGTCGCCCGAGCACGAGGACGACGACGACGACGTGTCCACCAGCACCGAGAGCGTGCTGGACGAGCCCGTGAACGAGCCGCCCAGCAGCTCGGACAGCTTCCGCCTCGAGAAGGAGGAGGGAGGGGACGAGGAGAAGACACAGCAAGTCGCGACCGAGGCCAAGGACGCAGCAGACGCAGCGTCGCCAGCTGCACTGGCCGAACAAGATCCTGCCCACGATATGGAGCCGGAAGCTGCTGCCAAGAAGGTGGAGGCCGTTGCGGCTCCTGAGCCGGTGCAGCCGGCCAGTCCAGTCGCAGAGGAGGCTCGTCCTGTCGAGGAGGTGGAGACTGCTGTTGCCCACGAAGATGCGGAGGCACTCGTGGAGACACCCGCGCCTGCGGAGGAAGCTGATGTCACAAAGGAAGCATCTCCCCCTGTTGAAGTGGAGTCAGTCCCTGAAGAAGTTGCAAGTGCTGAAGAAGCGGCGACTGTCGCCCAGGAGGCAGCAGCAGAGGCTGTCGCTGAACCCCAAACCGAGGAGCCAGAAGTGGTGCTATCCGAGCAGCAGCCAGTCGTCGAGTCCGTCGCTCAGAAAGAGGAGCCCGTATTATCAGAGCCGCGGACCACCAAGAGCCGGTCAGACATTAGCGCGACCGCGCCAAAGCAGGAGGCGGAGCAGAAGGAGGAGCTCGACGTCACCTGCAGCAGCGGCGGCGGCGTCTCGTCTTGGCTCGCTGCGTTCCTGCCCAAGTCTCTGCTCGCGTTCGTGCGGCACCGCTGCATGAAGAAGACGAACCTGGTGGTGCTCTGTGTGGCGCTGCTGCTGCCCATGGTGCTCGCGCGCAGATAAGGCGGCATTCGGGTGGTCGAGCCCAGTAACAAACCATAATACTATTTGTCCAGTTATGTAGTCAGTTTTTTTTTGTGCTTCAGTTTGTCCGGACTCATGGCTCCAAAAGTGGATGACGCAAGTAACCGTTGCAGTAGAAGGATCCAATTTAGATATTTAGATCGGATCTGCATCGTGGCCGCAATGCGTCGATCTCAGATGGATTCACTTCAACGTGTGGACGTCCGGGGCTGTGAGACAGCAGGGCTAGAGCCTGCGATCGGATTTGCCCCAAGGTGAAAAATCTGTCCTCCGCCAAAAACGAGCTGCGGTGCCCCAGCGGACCGAGTTGCGGCTCCGACTCGAGTGGAACGGCGCGGCGCGAGGTGTCCGAGTCAGCCATCACTGTCGCAATTCACTCGCTGACAGAGCTGGGCCCAAATGAGTCCCGCCAAAATTCGACCCCTCCTGCGTGAAGAGTACAGCAACGCCCCGCGAAGGCCGCCGGAAGCGCTTGGCTAACCCGAGGCGCATTTGAAAGGCTAAGTCGCGCGGCAAACGGGCCACCGACGATCTTCGCGCAAGTTGAAGTGGCTCTATGCGACTTTAAATGTGCTTTTTACCCCGGGCGATACGCGCATTAGCCGCCCGAGTTTTAGCCCGTCCGCCAGTCCTGGCATATCCAAATTTGCAAAAGTGATTTGACGCAGCGACATTTTAGCCACCCTCCAACTAAAAAATAACAGCTCGAGGCTCGTCACAGTGACAGAAGGTGCCTCATTACGTCCTGCCACGTGAAGTTACGGCGGCGCAAGCCCAACCTGGGTCGGCGAAGGCAACATCTGCCTGAACACACGCTGCACGCCTGTCGACCTTCGACTCGAAGAGGGACTTTCCGGCTGGAGTCGCTGCGGAGGTGTTATAATAATTGTGAGAAGTCAATATTCGAGGCGCTTCAACAAATTTACTATACCAACAAAGGTTTTCTTTTAGACACATTGTCTCTTCAATTGTATACAGTACTCCGCACGGTGAAGTACGCACGCTTGTCAAAGAAATGTCATGATAGCCGAGCGTGCCTACTAGCCCTGGAGATAATGACGTCGGCAAACCTACCGAGAAATGATGAGGTACACAGGCTCGATGCGGTTGCTTCGCGACAATATCAACGTTTGCAATAACAGCTTACGGACTTGGCCAGCGATGCCCCCGTCCTCCTAGCCCAGCTCAAAGACGCACACATAGCTATTATATGTGGCTGCGTGCGACATCGCCTGCATGTGATGCTCGACCGCAGCAGCGTCGCCTGAAAATCTGTGGCCGCCGCCTTATATGCGCACGTTTTGGGAGCCGCCTGTTTCTGCGGGCTAAGATCGTTTCAACTTCAAGATCGATGGGTCGGGGACAACGCGAGTTCTGTTCAGCAGCGCGGCGGCGGCGAAAACTGGGTGGCCATGTGGGGCGAGGCCATCCAAAAGCGCCTTCGCATGCTGCAAAACCCCCTGCTACATCGCCTCACTTTTTGATCTGCGCTGATTCGGTCAAGTGGACGAGTGTTAGAAGTCTGGTTCACACCCAAGCAACACCAGCCTCGCCTGCCATGAGGGAGATCGACGCGCGCGTCACGGGCTTCGACTACACCACGTTCCACGCCTACACGACGGAGGTGGAGGTGGACGGCCGCGTGTGGACACTGGCCATCCGCTACAACGCGTTCTACCAGTTCTACACGCGCCTAACGGCGCTCGAGAAGCACTTCAACGTGGACTTCCCACCCAAGGGCGGCCTCTTCTTCTCGCCGCCGCCCGAGGAGCGGCAGGAGCAGCTGGACGACTTCCTGCTGAGCACGCTGGCCTACTTCGACATGCGCGGCCACCCCAAGCGCATGGAGGCGCTGCTGGGCGAGCTGCTGCAGATCCCCGAGCACTTGGACCTCAAGGACGACGAGGAGCGCACGGCCAGCGAGGGCAGCTCCGTGGCCGAGGAGCTGCTGCTGGACACGCCCATGCCCGGCCACAATGACAACGACGACGACTTCCTGGAGAGTGGCCACGAGAGTGACGACCACGAGGAGGACCACTCTGAAAAGGACAACCAAGTTGAAGTGGTGGAGGTTGAAGTGGCCCGGGAAGTCAAATCCGAGCAGGAGGCTCCTGCTGTCCAGGAGGATGACGTCGAGCTCGAGATAAAGCCTGAAGCCGTCGAGGCCGAGGCTGAGCTGGAGGAGAAGACACCTATCGTTGGGGCTGAGGTTGATTGGATGCCCAAGTCGGAGTCGGACGAGGCCATGCATGTGCCGCCCAAGCACGACAAGGAGCTGACCGGCGGAGTCGTGGCCAAATCGTACATCGCCATGCTGCGTCGCCGAACGCTCGTCACCGGAGCCATCCAGGCGGCTGTGGTGTCGACGATGAAGGAGAACGTCGAGAAGGCCAAAGCTGCCAAGGAGGAGCAGGCCAAGACCGAAGAGGTAGAGCAGACCAAGGTAGAACAGCTCAGTGATGATAAGGAGGAGGAGGACGAGGCTGTTAAGGTGGCGGAGACTGCTGAGACGGAAGAGCCTGTTGAGGTCAAGGAGGAGGACATCAAGCCCGTGGTCACAGTGAAGACCCAGGAACAGCAGGAGATCGCCATCCCAGAGTTGGAAGAGAAGCCTGCAGCTCCGGTCGAGGAAAACAAGCCTCTTGGGCCACTCTTACAGGCTGAGCCGGCTGAGACCCTGGTGGCTGTTTCGGAGGTGGCCGAGAGCGTTTCGATAGCCCCGCTGGAAGAGGCTGTCGAGCCGGTGGTGGCCAGTGCAGACGCACCAGTTACGAAGCCTGAGCAGGACGTCGCCACGCAGGATCCAGCTTTGGCTTCGGCGATAAAAACGGAGGCACCGGCGCAAGCGGAGTCCGTCCACGATGACGAGTCTTCATCGTCGGAGGAGGATGAAGAGGGTACCGCCCCTGATTCAACCAAGATGGAAGCCGAGTCTGAAAACCCCGTGATGAGCTGGTTCCGCCGCATGGGCACGTTCGGTCCGTCCGCCGCCGAGAAGGAGGAGCAGGAGGCCGCCAAGAAGGACCAGGAGGAGAAGGAGGCTGCTGCACGAGCAGAAGCCGAGGTCACGGCCAAGGCGGAGGCCGAGGCAGCCGCAGCACAAGCCCACGCCGAAACAGAGGCCCGCGAGAAGGCCAAAGCAGAGGCGGCCGAGGCCGGGCTGCTGCGCGCCGAACAGGAACTGAACTTGCGTCTGCAGCGCTACCGCCATCCAGTCTTCTTCCAGAGGTTCAACTGCGATGTCGGCACGTCCCGGTACTCCTTGCCGCAGCGCCTGAGCGACGGCATCATCGTGTAGAGCACTAAACCGGTCGCAGCGCGCAGTAACATATAAAATATAATGTAAGTAAGTCCGTCATGAAGAGAAGTACCTCGCCACCCGTGTCATATCGCCGGAAGTAGATAACGTTACAGTGAATCGCTTGACCACACACCCACGCACTTATCTCGACCACCTCGCTGCCCTGAAATCTCTCGCCGCCGCTGGCCATTGCCACCGTGAGCAAGCAGCGTCAAGCCATCGACGAGGCCGGTGAAGATCGTGCCATGCAGCCAAGTCACCCACGCCGCCCAAAATCGCAAATACACACGTCCAGCGTTGCTGCGACGCAAGCCGATCTCGTTGCCATCTCCACCGACTCTCGCAGGTATCCGCACTGCAGCGCATTGTGCTCTGTCGTGCGCGCGTGAAAGCGTTCGCCGAAGCTTTCAGCGCCGAATCGCGGCCGAGCCGCGTCGGTGTCTGCCAGTCTGTCTCAATCTGAGACCGATTTCTGGGCGCTCTCCGCGGGCAGAACGCTCACAGAATCGTGCTGCTTATCACGATCGCCCCGATCCCGGTGTCAACGCGGGCGTCCAGCGTCGCAATGGATGTCCATGAGCTCAATGCGCCGTCACTACCGTAGCGGCACCTGTTGCGCCCAGGCGGTTCAGAACTTGGGGCCAGGAGAGCTTGAAGATGACCTCGGGGCGGACTGGATACAGTACGTGGCAGTTCGCCACGCCATCGGCATCATCACGGACGCAGCGAGTAATGGCCAGCGGCCGGAATCGCAGAACCCTGGCCTCGAGCTGCGGGCGTCTTCAATATGGCAGGCAGATCGCTTCTACCAAGATCGAGCTCTTCCAGCGGCGGTGAAGTCGATGCTGACAGCCAGGAAGCGCCACCAAAGCCAAGCCAGACGTGGATAAGAAAAAAAGTCACCTTTGCCCATTCAACTGGTGCAATTGCAGCCACACAAAAGTCCATGGATCCATACAGTATTGCGACCTTCCAGCAGCTCAAATGCTGGAAGATTGCAATGCGGTTGATCGCCAGGTAAAAGCGCTGCCACAGCTTGGTGACGGACGCCGAAGCTCGCCCTGCATGGCCGTCGCGCTCTATCGTCGGGCCTGGGGGTGCCGAAGATGGTGCCGAGCGCGCAGAATTTGGCCAAACAAGGCGCGGGGCTGCAAAGACCTGGCTTCAATCGTAGCTCCATTGACGGCCCCATACAAACCAACAAACGCTGCTTGACACATCACGACGACAGCAAATCCAACGCCGGCTACTTTCTGTGCACCGGCGAGGGAGGGCGTGCCCCGCGCACGGTCTCGGACACCTTTGGCTAAGCCACTCACTCAGCTCGAGGCTGGCCATTCGAGATTCTTCGGCCTGGGGCGCACGTGTCGAGTGTGCACATCTGTCTCTGTCCTCCACCATGGCGACCTCGCTGGCCACGCTCTCCGCGCGCGTGACGGGCTTCGACTACACGTCCTTCCACGCGTACACGACGGCGGTGACGCTGGACGGCGCGTGCTGGACGCTGGGCATCCGCTACAGCAAGTTCCTGGCCTTCTACGACAAGTTGCGGTCTGCGGAGCGCGGCTTCAAGTTCGACTTCCCGCCCAAGGGCGGCTTCTTCTTCTCGCCCAAGCCCGAGGAGCGCCAGGTGCGCCTGAACGCCTTCCTCCAGGCCGTGCTCAAATTCTACCAGCAGAAGAAGCGCCCCGAGACGGTGGCCAAGCTGCTGCGCGAGTTCCTGGAGGTGGACAAGCGGCTCAAGGAGGCCAAGAAGCAGCAGCAGAAGAAGGAGAAGCAGGCCGGCGATGAGAAGGAGCCCGTGCAGGAGCCTCAGCCCAAGGCGGAGGAGAAGAAGACCAAGCTCTCAGACAAGGCCCAGGACGGCAAGAAGGCGCTGGTGAACGCCGCGTTCGGCGCCGCAGTGGTGTCCGCCATCAAGGACAATGCCATGGACGCTAAAAAGGAGGTCAAGGTCGAGAAGGTTGAGGAGAAGGTGGAGAAGAAGGTGGAGGAGAAGAAGAGTGAAGAGAAGAAGGTTGAGGAAGTGAAGGTTGAGACTAAGAAGGACGAGGTGAAGGTTGAGACCAAGGTGGAGGAGGCCAAGGTGGAGGAGACCAAGGTGGAGGAGAAGAAAGAGGAGGAGAAGAAAGAGGAGGTGAAGGTGGAGGAGAAGATTGAGGTGAAGGTTGAAGAGAAGAAGGAGGAGGAGGTGAAGGTCAAGGAGGAGAAGAAGGAGGAGGTGAAGGTTGAAGAGGTTAAGGAGGAGGTCAATCCGGCCACTACCACCTCTACGACAACGACGACGACTACGGGCGGCTCGACGGTTGTGGAGACGAATGTGACGAGCCAGCCGACGGCGAACAAGACGGTGGTAGGCAAGACGGTGACGATCACGAGCAAGGCGGACGACTCGCACTCGTTCAAGGTCGAGTTGACGGAGAAGAAGGCTTCGGTGGTGACGCTCACGACTGCAGCCAAGCAGATGGAGGAAGTAGCGGAGCAGAAGCCCAAGAAGAAGAAGCGCAGCAAGAGCAGGAAGTCCATCTCGACGGCCCCGGCCTCGACGGCGTCGACCTCGAGCGACGGCTTCGAGTCGCCCGATGGCGTGGACGATGTTTCCCGCGTGCAGAGGCGCTCGGAGTCGCAGAAGAAGGCGCGCAACCAGCGCCGCAAGGAGAAGCGGAAGAAGAACCAGAAGAAGGTCCGTGCCAAGGACTTGAAGGCGTAAGAGGCCACCACGCGCGTGAGTGCGTGAGCTCAGCCGAACACAGTGTCGCGGCCGCAGGTCACTGCGGTTGCAAGTAGTTAGGTCAGATATCTATCGACGGTCGGAGCAGCCAGAGCCGTCACTGGAGAGTGGAGAGCAGCTCGCTGCCACAGGCGCGAGCACTTGAATATTGATCGCTTGCTGCTCCTCCGATAGATGTACGTGTGGTTTTTATAAGTTGATGGCAATCAATTCTGCAACGACAACCGCATCGAGCAAGTGTTCGTTCTCCCTGCACTGCATTCCGACAGGAGTTGACATGGTAACGCGTGTGCACAACCGAGTTCAAGCATAAAAAGTTAAAGATTTGCTAGTGTATTCAAAAGAACCGGAGCGACATCTCTTTGAGGTCGCGCACTTCGGACTGCAGTTCGAGTCTCTCATTGCACTGCGAGGCACAGAGCATTTTGTGGGTTAGTTGCCAAGAATCACTCAAGCTCCAACCGGTATCACCGACTACACAAGGACGCACCATGGCCAAAACCTCCTTCCGAAGCTCGTTGATACGTTTCTCGTCGCGTTCCCGCCGCGCTTCGTAGTGCTGGAACTGCTGATAGAGCTGGCTGTCCTTGTCCGATTCGAGGCGGGCCAGTCGCTGCCGGAGTTGGGCCATTTCGCGCTCGAGCGTCTGGATCTGCGCGTCCTTGATCTCGAGGATCTTCTCGACTTCACCGACGCTGACCGTGTCGCGCTGTTGCTGTTTCTCCATCTCGCGAAGTTCTCGGACCAGTTCACCTTTGGCGGTGAGTTGTCGCTCTAGCCAGAGATTTCCTTCAGTGAGTGCCGCTACCTGCGCGCGCAGCTCCAGCACATTGGCTGCGTGCTGCTTGTTCGTCGCTCGCAGCACGGCTACGATGTTTTCGTGGCTCGAACGCATCGCCACGATCTCGCGCTCTAATTCAGCAACACGAGATGACCGCGACGCTGCGTTGGTGGAGCTGTTTGACGTCGGTGACTTTGGCGGTGACGACGACGACGGCGTTGAGAAGGAGCTGTAGCTTGATCGACGCTCCATCGGGGATCGCCCGACGTTCGTCCGTCGGAAAAACAGCGGTCGGTCTCCACACCCGGTGTCGGTCTCGACCAGCTTCTTGTCGGGTGAGATCGACTCCACTGCGGTGAGTTCTTGGCGACTACGTGGACTTCTCGGTAGCGACATGCCTCTCACACGAGGCTCGGGTGCAGACGCTGCAGACGCCTCACTGACATCGTCACGGGGACTAGGCACGATGGGCGAGCCTTGGCCGTCTTCGCTGTCGTCGTCGAAGGCATCAACGTGGTCGAAGCATAGCGCCGATAAGCTGTTGGAACGTCGTGAGGGCGAGTTTTCTGAGGATGATGTTGGAGAGCGTCGAGGCGATCCGCCCTGACTGGCAGCAACTCGGAAGCTGCTTGAACGCTCAAGACGAAAGGAACGGGTCCTTTCGGTCGAAGCTGCTTGAGCGTCTGTAGGACTGTTGTGGCGGGAACAGCGAGTGCACCCCGTGGGTGATTCTCGCGGAGATGCTGCAGGTGAACGCCTTGTCGTATTGAAGTCGCTGGGCCTTGGAATCGCGCTAATATCGATCGGTGGAACGTGGAACGCACTGGTACGCCCAACCGAGACGAGTCTGGATGCGACTTCGATTGACAGGGTTTCACTGCTGGGGCTTTCGATCGGGCCGATCATTTCGGTGATGGCGTTCGGCTCGCGAATTGCTGTAGATTGCTCGTTCAATGCAGCAATGGTGCTATTCTCTTCAGTTGCGCTGTCCTCAGCCGAAACCACAGTGACAATGTCAGTGTGGCAGGAGGAGGAAATTGTGGATGCCACAACTCTGTTGTTGTCTTCTTCGCCCGGAGTTACCGTGAAGCTGTCAGTTCGATTGGAGACGGACACAGTGCCCCCCTCCTCTTTAATCGCTTGTAAATCACCGTCATGTCCATCTGTTGTCACCACTGGAGGAGTCTGCATCGAGTAAAGCACACCTTCAGACTCTTGGACTGCGGGCCAGATCTCGTTAATTGATCCACCGAGAAGAGGTGGCAGCGACGGCTCTGGAGGCGGCAATTCGCCTGTCACCATAGTTGGTGTATTCTCGCTTGCTGTGCTCGCTGGCTGCTGGAAACTACTGAAACGATTTGGTGCTGCAGGAGACGGGCTTTCAACCGGTCGAACGGAGTCGTCGATGGGGCGCGAGCTGAAGCTGTTGATTCGTCGGACGGCGGATGGTTTGGGTGACAATGGGATAGCGGACTGCCTCCGTCGATCGTCAGGGGTGAGCTTGCTTCCGGGGCTCAGCGGTTGAGGCATTTCTTGAGTGAACGATGAAAAACGTCGGAACGGCGACGGCGGCCTCAAACCCGATTTCGCGGAAGGAGACGACGGCGTGCTCGATGCTGGCGAAGTCACTGGACTCGCGTCTCTGCTTCTCCCTGGCCCCACTGTCCTCAGAGAAATAAAGTCGAGCTGCCGACGGAAGCCCTTGAAGGTCTTCATCAACGGTGACGCCAATGCCTCGGAGTTCGTAGTGGCCACTTGCCCTTCTCCATGTTGGTCCGTGGACGCACTGCTGCTGCAACTGCTGCTGTCGTCGGTGATGGGCGACGGCGGGCCCTTGAGAATGTTGCCGGGCTCTTTGACGCAGTAAATCTCCTTCCGTCGCACGAAGATGCCGTGGTTGGTTGGACAGTAGAAGTATCGCTCTTTGCCCCGGGTGCCGTCGGTGTCGCCTTTGGGCTCGTCCAACGCCACGCCATACCACTCGCCCGATTCGTTGGCGAGCTTTCCGACGTACCTCACGGTCCCATTGCGTCTACGAGAGAGAACGACTCGACTGCCCAATGGAACTCGCATCACGGGCGACAAGCCCTGCGCTGCCGTTAGAGACGCCCGCGGCTTCGGGATGCTGGACGCCATGGACGCAATACTACAACGCAGATAGAAACTCGGAGTTACGACCCCCACGAGCCCCAGCTTTCTGAGACTCGGACGTGCGAGTTAAGCTAATTTTACCGGCGATTGTCGTCCTCGAGCCTTCACCCGAGCTTTGGTCAGCCGCAGCATCACGTCGAGTGATACTGCGGCGTAGGCGGATAAGAAGGTAAGCTTAGATTGATGGTAAGGGTTACAGCTATTCCAGTCAGCCCTGTGGACGTGAAGCTGTCCGTCTATTTCAAGCGATACAAAATGGACTTCCTCGGCGTGGCCTGTTCACCAACTTTGCAAAATATTCCTTTCGACTATCGGCGCGAACAACCCAAGTTACTGATTTTATGCAAAGGAGCGACACGAAGCCGTTCGCGCTACTGTAGTACCAGTGCAACTAAAAGAGCTCTACGTCGTGCTGTTCGTAGCACCCTACCGCAATCCTTGCCACCCGACGTCGTCACGGCCTTCACTACGGCCCATTCGTCGGGCCAATCAGTTAGTGTAATGCAACTTGCAGTGCAAGGACAAGTATTATACATGTAAGGTTAGACGTGTAGACGCGAAGAGGACATTATAGTATTGTTGCATTATTGGGTGGTAGCTGATTGTAGCGACGTTGATAACAGAAGTGAACAGATACGTAGCAACCTATTGCTTCGGCAAAAACTGTGATCCTATCCGAATAATGGGCCTGTTTGCGAACAGATCTGGGAAAAACGATTTCACTGTAATGTTTTTTCTCCAATATGATAAAAACTCAACAGCAAAGCCTCGGGCTGTGCCGTCGTCATGAGAGCACCGCTACATGAAGCCTATTGCTCTTTCATGACCAGGTAGCCTCCAAGTTGAGTCTCGCAATGAAACAGTTTGCGTGCCTGGCGAGCTCACTAGTGAAGGCACTGCACACTCGAGCTTTCAGCCTGCGTTCGTGTGGACCACAGACTCGAGCTGTTGGATGCTTCTACTGTATGCCGATTGCGAGACTTCACTCCCGCAATACTTTTCACGAGGTTAAATCCTTTTGATATTTCCACTCGACGTGGCACGTGGCTTATAATTTGAGTTCAGCCGCAGGTTGGCACAGCGCAATTAACACCGTGTACATGAGTGGGTGAGCGGTTTCGATTGCACGCCAGCGCCGGCCGTCTCCTGTATGTTACCACAAGATCGAGGCGAACGAACGGAGATGCACGTGGGTGGCGGGGTCAACCATTATTCCTCGAAATAGGAAGAATACGCCTGGGTCTACAACTCGAAACGTGCCCGTACGACAATAGCAGGTTTCAGCGCGAGACGCAGGAACAGCATCGCCGTGCCAAGCCCCTTTACTCCATGTGGGAAACCCGCTCCGGTTCAATGCGGGAGTGGGTTAAGCATCCTGTCACAGCCGTTGACGACCGGCCCGGTCCCAGTGATATCGGATAGGTAGCACGCAAGAATTGGACGTGCTGCTGTACTGTAGAATGTAAGCGAATCACGCGATTTCAAGATGTATTGTCTCGTGTCACGCGACGATCAGTGTGTGCCGCGAAGACAGCGCCGAGGTGGCAGAACGCCATCGAGCCGAGCCCGAGCTTGAGAGCTTCGCCCCGCTGCCACAAACTCTATATGTAGAACCTATGCTTACAGCCCGCCAGCTTTCAGCCTCACACGCACGTTTTCGGCGATGCTTAGATTCATATTCGTGTCTTTACCGCCCGCCTCTTTAACTGGACTTACCCCTTTGAACGCATACTTTCCCAAACCCCATTCGTTCTGCCTCAAATAAAATCAATTCATTATTGCATTCTATCAATATTCACAGTTCCCGTTTGTCAGACTTTTTCAACTTGTCGGTCTACAAAACCGCCGATACGTTCTCGTAGGTTTCCGTTTTTTTTCACTCATCCCCTCCAGACCGCGTGCAGTGCAAGAATAACCACCCTCTCTCGGCTGAGTGAGCAGGACCAGTGTAATTGAAACTCCTCCATTCTCGCTTCCACCAGCCGGATCCCGCAGCTAAAGTGCGCCCACACGCATCATGCACTCGCCCGGCCGCTTCCGCGCCACGTCGCG
>JAHQIV010001399.1:0-11903 GCA_030463285.1 Phytophthora europaea
GCTCGTGTTCCTGCACCCGTTCTTCCTGCTGCTCGTGCTCGCCGTCCCCTGCGCGCTGGTGCCGCAGCTCTTCTTCCTCAACAAGGGACTCGAGTTCTTCGGCACGCTCAAGTTCATTCCGCTGTACCAGGCGTTCATTATCATCGGCAACATGGGCTGCGGGATGATCTTCTACAACGAGATGGCGAGCTACAGCTCGAACGCGCTCGTGTACTTCCTGGGCGGCATCATGATCACCATCTGTGGCGTCTGCGTCCTGCTCGTCAAGGTTGATTCCGACGGCAATGGAGACGGCCGACGCTCAACAGCAGTGAAGGCAGTCGATCGACCGATGGATGAACTGCTGGACCAGAAGAGCAAGGACAAGGAAAGGTTCGAGACGGACTTCACCTTCCAGCAGATGCAGTGGGCAACGGAAGGGGGTGACCCCAAGAAGCACGAGCTGCGCGCATTCCGCGACTTCAGAGAGTGCCAGGAGGCGATTGTCGAGCTGTTGGTGTCCGCGCGCAAGTCGATTTACTACTCGACCTTCTTGTGTGACTTCACCCAGGTCCTCCACACCACAAATGAGGAGCACAAGGACAACACGTTCGTGTCACTGCTGCGGGACGCTGTGAATCGAGGCGTCGACGTGCACATTTTGTACAACCCCGTGCGCGACTACGGGACTAACTCGATTGCCGACCTACGCCTCATCCTGCCGCCAGAAGTGCACTTCGCCTGCTCGGTCAGCGACCTTGGTCCGAGCTGGTTTACGCGATACCTGTCCAACAACTCGAGGTACGCGTTCCACCACCAGAAGTACTTGTGCATCGACGAGGAGACCATCATGGTCACGGGCTGCGATGTGAACACGGAGCGTGAGGGATGGCTGCGTAAGAACCATCTCGGGTACTATTGGCACGAACTCAGTGTTGTCTGCCGCTGCACGTCGGAGATGGTCAGATGGATCCACGCTAACCACGAGCCAGCGGAGAAGAAGCGCTACTACGATCAATTCATGGAGTCGCCCCCGTTTCCTCTGGTGTCTGGTGGCTGGAGAGAGGAAAACTGCATGGTCAACATGATCATGAATGCCAAGCACTCGGTGCAACTGGAAAGCCAAATCATGATCTCTGGCGGCTCGCTGCAACACAACCGCATCTGTCCTGCTATCGTGGCACGTATTAGCGAAGCGTATCGCAAGGGAGAACCGTTCCACGCGCTCATTCTGACGAACGCAGCTCAGAAAGATGAACCATCGTTCCTGGCTCGTACGTACTGCACACTTTCCATTCAGTGGTCGCTCGAGCAGCTAGAGGACTGTGCGCTAGCGTACGGCCTCACGTTGGATGAGCTGTGGCAGCACCTTCAAGTCGGTCGTCTCGAGCATGACGGCGAGCTGATCAAAGTGCATTCGAACATCCTCATTGTCGACGGGAAGTACGCGCTGAGGTCGTCGTCGAATCTGGCCGACCGCAGTCTTAGTGCGCGTCCGAACGACACCGAGCTGGGTCTCCTCTTTTCGGGGCCGTGCGTGAACAAGCTGCAGCAAGAGCTTCTGAACATGTACTTGGGTACGACAGGTGAGACGTACTCGTGGACTCGAGTGTTCGAGAGCATCAGGGGTACACCGATAGCCAAGCCAACCGGAGACATAAAGCCATTGGAGAAGAAGACGTGGAGTCCCGTGTTCACGTGGTTCATGATGAACGTTTTCATCTACCTGAGTGAAGGCGCCACAGGCGGCCGAGTCAAGGTGACGTACGAGACCACGGTCATTGGCGAAGACAGACACGAGTTCGAGACCTAAGAGTGCTAGAAAGATATTGCTGGGGATACTGCGATTTACTTGGATTGCATGCAATAAACTGGCTAATAGCCCATTTCCTTGATGAGAGTTTTGTAGCTCGCTTCTTCGTGCGCGGTCGTCTTCGTCTCTACTGCTGGCGCCGATCTGGACACGACAAAGAACCGTCCGTTTTAGCTCGTAGATGAATCAACGCGAAAACTGCAGCAACACACGTACGTCTTCTTCGAGGGCAGCTCCAAGCCTAAGAGTTCTAGTAGCTCATTTCGCGCAGAGCGCACCTGGGAAATCTGGAGTATGAAAGAATGTCGTCAGTTGATATGGTGCCGTCTTCTTGAATCTATCGGATAACGTACCGAAGCGTCCCATGCAGTGTCACTCAAGATATCGACCACGGCATCGTACTAAAGTGAAGGTAGAGCACGTCACACACATCAGCACATGTAGACACAACATCTGGGCACGCACATCAACGCCACTAACCTTCTCCTCGTCCACGATCTCATCGTGAAGGAGCAACCGCGTGTAGAGTTTTTCTGCAGTCAGCTTCCGCACCTTGGGGAACTTGTGGCCGAGGAACAGCACGAGAGCTCGCAAAGTCTTGGTTTCTGTCTCGCGGTCACTTGGAAGTAACCCAATCAGCACACTAGTCGCAGCACTAAGCTTCGAAACTGCCGTGCATTTCTGGATTTCGTCGCGCAGCGCTGTATACAACTGTTCTCCAAAGTCGGTTGAAGATGCAGCACTACCATCTTCCGTTTTCCGTTCTTCAAACAAAAAGCGTAGCAGGTTCGACTCCAGCAGCAGCGCCATCGTCTTCATGAGGGGAACCGTAACGCGGTCGTCCTGGTGGTGTCGTGTCAGCAGTGTCACCAAGAAAAAGCTGAACCGACTAAGCAATCCAAAATCTTTTGCCTGCAAGTGTGTGCGCACCCACTCGAAAAGAGCACTCTTGGAAGCCTTTACGACACTCTCAGTCAAACCACCCACGCTGATAACAAGACCCGCAGCCACTTCCTCCATGAATTCCGAGATATCCATCATCTTCACGACCAGCGGAAACGTATCGTGAGCCATGGACCAGTTCACTGTCAGGTTAGAGGGGAATATCTGGTTCTCAAGTTGGAAACGGTCTGGGATGCCGTCAACACGAGGATTGGTTGAATGTAGCAATTGAAACAAAATACTTCCTGCCGTCGTCCTCATGTTGTCAAGTTTCTCGGCTAACTGCTTTGCCAACGCTCCGAGCTGTAGACAAACACATGAATAACGTAAAGGTTAGTTTGAAACAACGAGCAATCCACAAGTAGTAGAGCAGCTTACAACTACGCCCACAAGATCCGGAGATAAACGCCGAGCAAACGGCATTGAAGGTGCTGAATTCGACCTCTTGTCCTTTGCTGCAAGTTGAGTGCGGTCAGCGATGTCCGGGATCTGGAAACCCGTGCTGCCACCGCCACCTTGAAGATTACCTCCTGAGTCCACAGACAACCTCTTTGCATGAAGTAGCCCGACTCCATTGGGACCAAAGTAATAGTAACCCAACGTCGGCTTCTCAAATCTAACATAGCATAACGGGCCCGAGTCCGACATACCGCTGATTTCTTCGATTTTGCGCTTTCGTTCCGATAATCCGTCAATAATCACGCCTTGACCGTACTCTGTCCTCGCAACTGCCCCAACAAGGCGAAAGTGCTGGTTTTGCGCATGCGTGCTCTCACCAAGAAGCAGCTTCTCCAAGCCCAGCATTGCTTCTTTGCGAACCCAGGAGCCGACATCTCCACGCTCGTCTAGCCGATAATCTTGATGGATACATCGGACGAGCGTCTGGGCTACCACGTCCTCCATGCCGTTGAGATCGACTTCGGCTGGCGGTCGAGAACTCAGATCTACTAGCGCTTGAACGGCTGCCACCCGACTTCCGGGATCCTCGTCTTCTGTAGCAGGTTCCTGAAGCGATGCAGATCGAATCACAGCACCCAATACCTCTTTTACGCAAGGTTGGACCAATTCTTTTGCCGCAACTCCCACAGCACGTAGAAATCCTCGCCGTGCTGCAACGTTTGGGTTTGGTACCTCGACCGATGCACCGTTTTCCTTGGAGGCTACCATGATTCCGGAGCTGATGTATCGCGGTATCAATTCCTGCATGTATTTAACATGGGCTGGACTACCTTTCTCGAATATCCTCGGGCAGTACTGAGCTGTAAAAGCACCGAAGGCATCAATAGCTGCGTCACGGACACCTTCAGTCGGGTGAACAAAGCACTCTTCAAGCATTGACAAATACTTTTTCACATGAGCAAACCCCAGGCTCAATCGGGAATTTGATATCACCTCAATCACATTGCATACACCAGTCCGGATCATCTCACCACCGCGCCCACGGAATAGACGCCGCTTATCCACCTCAATCGGCAGCATCTTCACCTTCTTCTGCAGCTCTCCATCAATAAATACTGGCACCTGGGCTACGCAGGTTAGCAGCTCTGCGATACTGATCACCGCACCGTGTCGAACTATCACCTCGGCATCAGGAGATAGAGCAGAAGCCAGTAGTCGAGGGAAAAGCCGTGTCATAGCGTGTGGCGGGTCCAACGCTCCAATCCTTCCAAGTGCCGAAGCAGCGAGGCTACGAATTTGGACGTCCCAGTGCACAATCTTCGACTCGATGAGATGTTCCAATAGCGCGTAGCGATATTCTGGATACTTCGCAACGAACACACTCACATCCAAGTATGCATGGCGCAAATTCGCCACTGAGAAATAATCGGCTTTGGTGAGTAAATCAATGCCATTTGGAAAGTTCGTCTGGCCTTGTCGCCCAACGTTCTCTTGAAACGCCGCTGATGCAGCTCGGCGACAATTCAGTTCGCGATCAAAGACGCAGTTGACAAGCATCGCAGGCGCAAGAACTTGCTTTAGCCAAGGCAAAAGCAACGAGGGTTCGTAGGCTCGCGCAAACGACCAGCATGCATAGCACGCTGCGTCACGTACGTGAGAGCCAACACTATACGTACCTTTGCGAATGTCGTACTTCAAAGCATTAGCGACGCATTCAACTGCATCAGGGAGTCTCTGGGGTAGCAACACACCGCGGCGTGCAAGTTCTGCTAGCGCTAGGCTTGCTCCATGCCAAGCTCCGTCCCCCTCAGTAGCCACGAAAAGCTCAAGCACAGATTGAACTATATCGTCGGCAAACTCGTAGGGTAGACGCCCGGTGATTCGACCAATTCCCTTTGCAGCCGACCACCGCACCACGGTGTCTTTGTCGCGCAATCCGCACAAAAGCACTTCAACTATCTGCTCAAGCTGTTCCACCACTTCAAACGTATCATCATCTTCGTCGTCGTCAGAAACATTTTGCGGACGACTTGGCGTAGAAGCGGCGGAGTTACCAGCAGTCAGCCCCAAAGACTGCATGTTAAGTTCCAGCGACCGCAGACCTCGACTGTAGCGCCACGAGCGAACCTTGGGCGGCAAGTAGAGCAGCCCCAATCGCTGCACTAGCTTCACGCTGAGCTTCCGGTGCAACGTGCTGCTACTGGGTCGGTCCGACCGTGCATTATCCTCCGTGAGATGAGCCACAAGCTTCATCACGGTGGCAAAGTAAATGCGGCTGGCCTCGATGTGCTGCTCTCGGGGCGAGTTCTTGGCAATATGCGCCAGACAAAGCATGATCCCCGTCACCTTGAACTGCAGCACGCGCATGTCCTTGTCTTCCGAGGCAGTCGCGAGCTCTCGGTTAGCCCAGTTCAAGAACTGCGTCAGGTAGTGCTGCTCCATATCTGGCCGGCTCAGCAGGCGCGACAAGCACACCGCCGCCGCGACCTGCGTCGCTCCGGGGTCACTCAGATAATCTTTGCAGAGCGTGACGATGTTCGACACAATGGAGATGACCCCGTTCGTGCTCTCGCCGGCGCTAGTGGGAGCGGACGAGTCAATGGTCGTGAGGTCGAACGGCACGAGACACAGCATCGAGAGCCACAGCAGCAGCACGTAGCGCGTCTCCCACGCCGAGTGGTCGGTGCGGTCCTGCGACTGCAGCAGCTGCAGCGTGGGCTCGAAGTCGCTCACCTCGTGCGGCAGCAGCTTCACCACCGTCTTGTAGCCGCGTACCTTGCACAGGTGGTACACGACCTGGAAGAGCTTGTGCAGCCTCGGGTTGCGGTACACTTGGCAGGGGAAGGCCACGCCCTCGGCGTCAGCTCCAGCTTGAGCCCTCTCGGCCATGACCCGCTTGATCTCCTTCACTATGGGGTCCAACATCTCGTGCAGATAAGGGTCCAGGAGGTGGGACTGCTCCAAGTACTTGTCCAGCTGCGGAATTGCAGAATTATGCCAAAAGCAGAATTATGCCAGAAGCAGAGTTAGATGAAGAATTATTTACCGAAAAATGCAGCAAAGTCAGCGGCTGCGGGCGTACGGTGTTGGTGACAGAGCAGTGGGCGGCCAGAAAGTCACGATCCACGTCGCTCTCGGGCGTCGGCAGCCGCGTCTGCGTCATCTTCTGCAGCAGGTCGCGCACATGCTCGCGCTCCTCGAAGAAGCGCCTCTCGCTGCAGCTGTCGCCCTCCAGCGGCTCTGCAGACATGACGCTGATAGGCCGGCGTGGAGCGCTGGAGACGCCAGTGGACGGAGATACGGCGGCGATCCTTTCGCAATGGGTACGCGTAACCCGTATGGCCCGTACAGACTCCGCGTCTACTTCTGATTCCACTATCCTCGCATATCCTCTCCAAATCGATCATCAGATATCTAGTCGTTTCAACGAGTAGAGAGTGATGGTCACACGGTTGAAGTGGGACTGTGGTACACCTGGTCGAAGCCTCCGCAGCAGCAGACGCTGACCAACTCCACGAAGACCAGCACCAAGACGATCGCGCCACTACTCGCCGCCGAGTCATCGCCGAGCGAAGCGCTCACGCCCGGTGTAAACCGGCGGTGTTGCGGCGCAGCCGTCGATTATGCAGTGACTTGGCCTCTTCCGTGAGATGAAGATGATCCCCGTAGTATCGCCCATCAACCAGTACAAGACGTGGAGGCAACGCTGAGTTTAGTTTTTTTAATGAATAATATATATAACATAATGCAAAACTTTGCTGTCAAGCTTTACCTGCCAAACTATTTTTAATTACGGACTCCATCTCGATCTCAATTTTTTTTTCAGCCGACCCCATTGCGGACGATGGCGCAGCGTGGGGCAGCATGGACGGAAGACGACGAGCTGGAGGTGAAGCAGTCGCTCCACCAGAAAGAGGCGATCACGGCCCAAATGATCGGCATCATCTCGGCGCGTCTCAACTCGCTGCAGACGACAGGTCTGCAAGGGTACAACCGAGTGTGCTGATCGAGGTGTTTGACGCACTAACTGGGCAGCTTTTGACAATGGTCACAGCGAACAACCGTAAACACGGGCTCGAGTGCGACCTGCGCGTCAACTCGGACTACTGCTCCAAGATGGTCCCTCCACTCGTGGACACGCTGGAAAGTCGAGGTGCCGCAGCTGCCAAAAGCAGAGCCATCTCGTCGACTACACTGGCGAGCAACCAAGCCATGCTGGAGCGACTATTTGGGCCAGATGAGAAGACTCGAGCCCATGCGGTACGAGATTTTGCGCAGCGAATTTTCGCTGGCTTAGTCGTCGATGTACTAACATCTCATTGCTTCCGCCAACCAGCAAGTGCTCAAGAAGAAGAAGCTGGAGGTTCACAAGGGCGATAATAGACGAAATGCGCGTGGACAGATTGAGAAGCAACTGCAGGCGAGTATCGAAGGTCATATCACTCGAACGGTGGAGAGTTTCGTGTATGGGATGAATGATGGGGATTTCAACATTGGCGGGGCGACGAATATGAGAAGCAGCGTATATATGAACACCAACTTGCTGCTGCTACACACGTTCGAGCGGATCCACACAAACCACGGTCGGCGGAATTTCAAGCGCTTCTTACTATCCGAGTTGTCGGGGGCCGTCTTTGAAGAAGTCTTCTGGCTGGTCTTCTGCCATTTCTACCAGAAAAACTCGTTGGCACAGCAGCGAGCACTCGCAGACGAGATCAGCTCAAAGTACGTCAAAATGGTAGCTGCGCTGCGCGGGAATATGGACTATCTTTTCCGCGTTTACCCGTACGCTATCGCCAGTGCTGTCTGTTGGGGGTTCCACTACCTCTTTCCAGGCTCTCGTCACCTCTACACGCCGGAGTTCAAGAACGACGTCTACCTCTTCGTGTGCCAATTGTTGCTTGGTCTTAAGATAACACCGGCTTCGGTACAGTCCACGCGACGGCAATATTTTCCCGAGGAAGTCGTGGACGATGTGGGCGCAAAGATTAAGCCTATTGGTAAATTAGCAGGTTCTGCATCTGCTGGAGCGATAATCGACGGTACCATCGCAGGAGGTAGTTCGGCGAGAAATACTGGTTTTACTGACCTTTCTCATCTTCCAAGGCTTCTATCGCCTCAAACCTCTCAATCGCTTGCAAAGTCGGCCAGTGAATCATCCTATCTGGGTAAATTAGCGATCGGGGACAATAGCATCACCAAGATTCTGGAATCTCCGGCTACGCCAATTCCGAATGCTGATCTCGACGACGAAGATGGTTTCGGTACAGCACACCGCGTTCGGCGCCATCAGCAGCGAGCTCTTTTCAACGCGGCTCAGTTGAGCCCTCTAATGAAGCAGTACTTCCGTTCACCAACCAGAAATGCCAAGAAGGTCAGCTTCGTGCTGCGCACCACTCCATCCGCTGACTGCGTCGTCGGTGGGGAGGAGACATACCACAAATTGTAAGTGACCGAATCGTAGCGTGTGCAACCGTGGCATCTCTAACTAACTGGTCGTTGATGCTCCTGTTCGGTCTATTCCAGCTATCGGCGCAAACCACAAAGGGGTTACGCGGCTGAAGCCCAGCGACAACACGAGAAATGCATGCGAGAGGTTCAGAAGGAGCAGCGCGACACCAAGCGCGAAATCGCTGCGCTGCACGAAACACGGGACCTCGTGCTCGGCAGCGGGAAAAAGGCATTGCAGGCGTATTGCACCGTTTTAATGAGCCGGAAACATGTGAGTGATGAAGAAGATGTGGCCCCGACCGCGACAGGATCCCCGGGGATAATAACGAACCAGTAGAATTATGAGGATCAACCGAAAAACAGCGCCTGGCCCAACAACAAACATGCTATCCTGACTTTATTGCTCATGATCGGCTTGAAAAATAAGTACGTCAGCGCAGCGACGTCACCTGTGTGCGTCACCGAATTCAATACATGTAATCGATTTTCGTCCAATCCCCGCGACTTCATCCGCCAATCAGCGATCGGATCTCGTGACAAGCTGGTCAAAAATCGAGAAGAATCGGCCGGCGCAAGATGGCGGCGAACCTGGAGGCGATGGTGGCGGAGCTCAAGCGCCTAGCGCCGCGGCTGCGCGACTTCGAGCCAAGCGATGATTCATGGCAGCAGGTGCGTTCGCCGTGCAATTTCCTCGTCGCCCGGCGTCTTGGAGGGCGCTGGAAGCCGACGACCAGTGTGTCAATCGCTGTCCGGACGCGTGTCATGGCCTAACGCGCGTGTTCTCGTGCTCCATTGGCCCGTTCCCATTGGCTGCAGGCTAAGAAGAAGGCGCTGGAGGCTCGCGATCAGGTGGAGGCGCTGCTGCGATCGGCTGAGGGGGTGGCGCAGCTGCGGGGCAGCGGCGCGTTGCAGGACATGAAGAGTCTCGTGCCGGACGTAAGGCTGCTCGTGGATGGGAACAAAAGGAGAGAGAGAGAGGGGAGGGCGGAGATGCTTATGTGGTGCTGAATGCGTTGCAACAGGTGACGCGCGAGGAGATCGCAGAGCTTAAAGTGTCCGACTTCGTCCTGGGCATGATCTTTGAGAAACCCTTTGCGGTGTTCGAGCGCGTGTACCGCGGGTTCGGCGCGGAGGTTGGTGGCGTCTTTCCGTTATTTCTATCGAGTTGTTAGATGTCAGTGATGCAATTGTATTGATGAAAGTGTGGTGGTTGGTGTAGTACGCGAAGGAGCTGTCGAGCGAGGCGCGCAAAAGCTCGAACCTCATCAAGTCCTCCTATGTGAGTGACATATATTTAGCAGATAACCTTAATCCGTGCTTGTATTTAATCTGTACTCTATCTATCCAACTGGGTTTGTAGGTGTACGGCGAGATTCTGTTCTTTCCGTTCGCTGACATAATTCGCTGGGTGGCTCCGTCACTTCCGGAGTTTCCTATCTTCTACGACCTGGTACGTTTCCAACATTGAGAATAGACGGCTGCGCTAACTCGCAGGTTTAATTATCTGAACTGACGCATTGTTGTTGCATTCAATAGGGATCTGGCACTGGTAAAGCGGTGATCGCGGCCAGTTTGGTGCATCCATTTGACCAGGCTATTGGCATCGAGTTGCTTGAGGTAAGTTATTAGTGTTGTGGAGAGCAACACGTCTACGATTTAATCTTACCTGTCTCGCTATTGCACGCAGCCTTTGGTGCATTGTGCTGAAAAGCGGAAAGCTGCTTTAGGAAAGATCAAGACCCCGCTGCTGAAGACGGATATCGACTTCATTACAGGCAGTCTTCTGACGACCAAGTGGGAGGATGGCGACGTCGTGTTCTGCCACGGCACTTGCTTCAATGACAAGTAAGTGTTTAAATGTTTTGCTGGTACAAGACGGAAATGCTAACAAGTGACTTCGGTGTTTTTTTAGGGAATGGGCTCAGATTTCTCTGGCAGCTGAGAAGCTCAAGCAGGGGGCGTTTTTCATCTCAACGACGCATGTCCTGCGTACGGGTCTATTTGAAGTGGTCAAGAGCGTCAATTTCGCGATGAGCTGGGGGACGGCTACCGTCTACATTCACGTACGTTAACAAGTTCGTTGTGCTGCGCTGTCGATTTTGGAACTAACGTTTCTGATCAACAGCGTCGGCGCAAAATTGGCCGCTGGGCTGCCCAAATGCTGCGAGGTGGCCACTCCACACGGACCGATCTCCTCCAGCAGCAGCAGCAGCAGTCATCAAACCAAGAGAAGGAAGAAGGCAAGGCTACACCAGCTAGTGATGACATGAAAATGGCCAGCAAGGACGAGTGAGCTGTTCAGATAAAGCTGAAGCGGGCAACTATACTGCAGTGTCTGATAATGCAGGCTGTAATACAGGCTGTAATACAGGCTGTAATACAGAAGCGTTCTGCTAGCTTAGTGGTCGGTGTTCTTGACCTGAAGTGTCTTTAGCCGAAATACACTGTCAAACACGTTGGTGGCTTAACCACGCTGGTGCAGTTGAATATACCAGTCATAGCTAAAAAATGTGCGGGGTGTACAGCGATCCATAGCAATGAAGTACTGAAGTATTTACTGCAATTCTAGCACCATATCCCTTCATCTTCGTCGCTGTAGATGCCACTGGTGACATCGCTTCAGAGGCATTTAGAACAGTAAATTACTCGTGTACACTGCAGTGAGCCACAGCGATCGAACTTTCACCAAATAATATTAATACCTGTCGTCAGTAAGCGTCACTGCAGAGGGAGGTGTACCCATTTCGGTAAATTGCTTACATAGGTGTCGTCATCCTGTTGCTCGAGCTGAAACTCAGCTCTATCGAGTTCGCTTCGATGGATGGACTCTCACTTGACTACGACGCCGTGCCAGTTACGCTGACGGTTCTCGGTAGTTCGTCTGCTGCGCCGCGTTCTTAAACCTGCAGGTGCAGCAACAGTTGCACAGTCAGTACTGCTTCCGGCCAGTTCACTCCGGCGCAGGGGCAGGCGGACACGCACACGCCGTTGAAGATGCGCGTCATCGAGGTGACTTCCTCGTCCGTGCGCGCCATCTTCTCCACGTTCTGCGCCAGCAGCGCGACCGACGCGTGCAGCTCCATCAGCTGCGCTGCCAGCGCCGCGTACGCCTCCGTCTTCTCCTGGTCCATGGCAGTACAGCAATGGCCTCTAATGAAAATCCGTATCTACACCATTGTAATCCATATTTACTTAGTTTCCCATATGTAGTCTGTACCCATGTCGAACGTCAAGTCAGTCGGTCGGTTGGTTGCTGGTCATTCGCCGACTTCCGCCGCCATCATGAAGGACGAAGACGACTTCCGGCTGTCCAAAGCCG
>JAHQIV010001400.1:0-11901 GCA_030463285.1 Phytophthora europaea
CCCAAGATGATGGGGATCAGCAACAACAGATCGAATCCCTCCGAGCTCTCGCCGAATTCTTCTTCCAGCCACGTCGTGACCCAGGCGCTTCCAGTGGGTTTGGTCATCGCTGCCATCTCCGCATCCGTGTATTCATCTCTCCGATGACACGGCACCGTCAACGCCGCGTAGCCATCGTCTGCAGGACACACGTTCCAGGCCGGATCGTCAGCCTTTGAGACCGTGTGGACAGCGTACACACTGTACGAAGCGTTGGAGACGGGGTCCTCCCACGCGTGATCTCTCAGTCGGATCTGCGGGGCCATGTCTGGATCACCGCCGACCGACCACATCGAGCCCAAGTAGCTGGTCGCGGCCGAGTCCTCGAAGGTGTCCGCCACACACCTCGACACGTTCAGCATCTGGTCACCCGAGCAGATCAAGGTGTAGTAGGCTGTCACGTCGTTCGGCTGCGAGCAGTTCTTGAACGTGCAGCCTTCGCCGCTGACTTGGGCTTTGGGCACTGCGAGGTCGGCCATGGTGTAGTCCGCCATGGTCCAGATCTGCACGGGGTCGTCACCGGGCGAGAGGGCGAAGCCTGTGTCCCAGAGCACAGCACGCTGGACGAGGCCGGGCAGGTCGTCGAAGGCGACGCCGAGTGGGTTGAGGCGCTTGGTCACCATAGTGGGGACGGAGCTGAGAGAGACTTTGGCGTCGGTGTCGCCCGCTTTGTGGCGGTCGTAGAGCTGCTGCGCGATGTCCGAGTTGGTGCCGTCGGAGACGAACGAAGAGGTCGCCTCGAGACCTCGCAGCGTAGTCGGCTGAGACTGGGCCATGACCGACGCGACTCCAAGACCGACTGCTACTGCAGTGGCCCGCATTGCTGTGACCCGGCGACTCGAGGAATGGAATGCCCATGATTTGCTGGCATCGAGGTGACCGAAACGAGTCGACGAGGTACAGCGACGGACTGGCACGCCACGCAACGTTGGGCCAACTCCAAACACATCGCAAATGCTCACGGTGTAATAGGGCACAGCGTTACACTGTACTGTACAAGGCCAACCGCCTGCTGCTTCTGGCGAAAGCACGAGTCCTTTAGTTAGTGACCGTGACCACGAGTACAAATGCACGAAATTCCTGAGTGTGGGATTCATGCCTAGGTTACTTCCTGTACATACAGTGTACATACAGTACAGACGAATCCCTCAATATGCGCACTCATTTCTTCAAATACCCTGTCGTATCCGATCACTTATCCTGAGGAGTACAGCAGCAAATAGATGTATCTGGTCTTTGTGGTTGATTCCCTGTCAAATCACTTTGTAAATCTCCTGCACATATTAAGGGGTTCGTCTGTTTCAGGAAGCTAACGTTACTGTACAGTACTCGTCTACACGGGCATTCGACATGAAGTGCATCAGAATCTCTACTTCTACTAATTGTAACTTAGCCTATCGATATTTGCTGACGTCAGAGCGAGTACACAAGTCGAGCCGAGTCGCCTTGGAGCTCTTCAATCAACTCGGAGGCGGTCGGTCGACGTGATGGGTCAAACGCTAAGCACGCCAAGCCAATCCGTTGTATCCTAGGCGGGCAGTCTCTTGAGAAGCTTGGTCGCAATGTGCCAGTCATGACGTCCTGCAACACCTGAACGGGTTTCGCCTTGCCTCCGCCCTCCGTCACCGCGTCGTGGTACGGGACTTTGCCCGTGTCCAGCTCCGACAGCACCACGCCGAATGAGTAGACGTCGGCTTGCTCCGTGTAGCGTTTGCCTTCGAGGATCTCTGGGGCGGTCCAGTAGGGCGTGCCCACCCCCGCCGTCATGGTCAAGTCGACGAGCCCGCGACTGACCCCGAAGTCGATCAGCTTGGGCTCGAGCTTGTCCGTGAGCAGAATGTTGTTGGACTTGAGGTCTCGGTGGATGATCGGAGGCGACCGAGTGTGCAGGTAGTGCAGCGCCTGCGCGATGACAACGGCCATCTGAATCCGGTCTCGGGCCCACGACAGCAAGTCAATGTTCTTGTGGAGATAGTCCTGCAGGTTCCCTCGTGGGGAGAACTCCATGACCATTGTGAGGTTGCTGAGGCTGTTCCACGCCACGCCGACGAACTCGACAATGTGCGGGTGAACGAGGCTGGCGCTGAGCTCGATCTCTTCGGCGAACGCTTGGACGTCCGCCGCCTTCTGGCTGTTGGGCTGCAGCAGCTTCTTGATCGCAACCTGCCGCCCGGCGTAGCTCCCGACCCAGACCTCCCCCGACGCCCCCTTGGACAGAGACTTCCCGACTGAGATACTTTCGTACGGAATGCGTCGGCCCTGCAGGTGAACGCTGCCTTGCAGGAGCTTGAGCGTCGTATTCGACCCAGCGCTCTCGTAGTCCTCCGAGTGGCTGAAGCAGGATAATTGCGTAGTGGGTCGTGTCGAATACGTCGTGGGGCGACTCGGTAGCTCCGGTGTACCTCCATCCAGGTAGCACGTTGAGTCGGCTCCGAGAGCACACGCGGACAGATCTGGCTTACCGGTTGATCTGCGACGCCAGCAGTACCAGACCATTCCGCTGCCTGCGGCGAGTGCGACACCGAGGACGATCAGGATTAGCAGCAGGAGATTGAAGCTGCCAGCGTCTCTAGTCGCGAACTCTTCGTCCAGCCACGTCGTCACCCACGCGCTTCCTGTCGGTATCGTCATCGCTGCGATCTCCTCGGCCGAGTAGCTGTCTCTCCTGTGGCAGGGCACTGCGACGGACGCGTATCCGTTGTTGGCTGGGCACTGATTCCACGCCACATCCAAAGCAGTGGGCACCGTGTGAACAGCGTAGACGCTGTACGAGCGGTTCGAGACGGGGTCCGTCCACGAGTGATCTCGCAGCCGAATCTGCGGAGCCACGTCCGGGTCTGCGCCGTTCGACCACATGGCCCCCAAGTAGCCGGCAGCTCCGTTGTCTTCGAACGTGTCGGCCACGCACCGAGCGACGCTGAGCATTTGGTCGCCGGAGCAAATCAAAGTGAAGGAGGCGGCCACGCCGCTCGGCTGCAAGCAGTTCTTGAACGTGCAGCCGGCGGCGCCGACGTCCTGCTGTGGGATGGCGATGTCTGCCATGGTGTAGTTCCCCACCGTCCAGATCTGCACGGCGGCGTTGGTCGGGGAGATGCCGAAGCCGGTGTCCCAGAGCACGGCGCGCTGCACGAGACCCGGTAGGTCGTCGAACTTGATGTTCAATGGGTCGAGTCGCTCGCTCACGGCAGTGGGAACGGAGGCGAGGGAGACGGCGTCATTCGTGTCGCCGGCTTTGTGGCGGGTGTAGAGCTGCCTGGCGATGTCGGAATTGCTGCCGTCGAACACGAACGAGTCGTCCGACGGCAGTGATGACGACGAAGTCGACTCCAACCCTCGGAAGGCGTTTTGACCTTGCACAGTCACCACCAACGCTGCGAGTTGGGCCGCCACCTGCATGTACATGTACATGCACATGCTTGCAGTACGGGAGGCAATAATGGGAATGGGGGACGCGTGAAGAACGCAGAGAGGAACGTGTCGGTGGTAACGGATCTCCAGCGCCAGGAATGGAACGGCGCAGCGCAGCTTCCGTCCGAAAAGGAGGTCAGCACGAGGACCTGGCAATTGATGGGAGTCTGGCCATGACCACCACGAGATGAAGGTCTCAGTTACGTGGAGAGCCAACTCGTGGGGCTCAGCTAACCCGCGCGACTTTCACTTTGCCTGTCACGAAACCCCCTGCATCGTCAGACTTTCACACGGACAGGCCTTCAGACGACTATGCATGTACGTGTACCTTACTGATCTTCGATGCTGGTCCCTTGCAACAAGGTACCGTAGCTTGGTCCTAACAAGTTGTTGGATTCAACTGGTACCAAGGTCAGTGGGATGCTAAACGGCCAGGCGGTGCAGATCTGGCCGCTCAGCGGACACTCCATGGCCGACCTGGCGGTTCCACTCGCCGACTTCCACGCCGTCGGCTGTGAGGAGAAGAACTGCTCGCAGCCGGACAACAGCACGAGCTCCAGCAACTTCTACTGCACCGGAGCCGAGATGGTCGCGGCTGCACGCTGTGTCGTCGACGACTTCGACGACACCAGCAACCCAAACACTGCGATGTGGGCGGTCGGCGGCAATCCGGAGGTGGTCTCAGCCCCGTTGATCACGAAGCACACGTGGAGAGACCGCCACTCGTTCAAGGTCCCAGCCATCCACACGGTGGATCTACAGAACGAGGCGTCGTACAACACGTGCGCTGCCAGTGACCAGAACAGCGGCTACGGGTCGCTCGTGTTCCCGTGCTACTTGACGTCGAACGCCTCCGACGCCGTCAACAGCGAGAAGCAGCAGGTCCACGGAAGCGCTTGGGTCTCGCGATGGCTCGTCGAGGACTACTCGGTTAGTGCCCACGACGCCATCAACTTGGTGCTGCTGGTCGCTATTGTGTCTGGCATCCTCGTCATTGCTCTAGTTGCGTTGCTGGTACTCATCAAGCAGAGGCGGATGAACCGCACGAACCGAAATTGTCAACGCGGTTCTAGTGGAGATCGATCTACGGTTCCAACCCTTGAAGACAGCGATACCGTGCCAGTCAGACTTGTTGGCGAGACTAGCCCAGCGTATCGGGACTTTATCTCGGAGTGGAATTTCACGCTGAAAACGCTGCTTGGCAGTAGATTTCTGAGCGGGAGACGCATTCCGTACGAGAGCGTGAAGTTTGAGAGCGAGATATCCAAAGGGGCTTACGGAGAGGTGTGGCTCGGCGAGTACCAGGGCCAGCAGGTCGCTGTGAATAGGCTTTTGCAGACGAAGACGCTCCAAGCATACGAAGTGGAGGAGTTCGCGAAAGAGATCGAGCTCAGCGCGAGCCTGGAACACCCCAACATCGTGTCGTTTGTCGGCGTCGCGTGGAATAGTCTCAGCAACTTGGTGATGGTGCTCGAGTTCTTCCCCACGGGCGACTTACAAAGGCACTTGCGCGAGAATTCCGACTCGCTGTCTTGGGACAAGGAATTAATTCGCATCGCTGTCGGTGTTGGACGTGCCCTCGAGTATATTCACCTCCTCTCATCCATCGAGACCTCAAGTCGAAGAACATCCTGCTCCCTGCATCACTGGAGGCCAAGTTGATCGATTTCGGCGTGAGTAGGAGCTACCAAGAGCTGTCCATGACGGCTGGAGTTGGCACGCCGTACTGAACAGCCCCCGAGATTCTAGAGGGCAATCGATACACAGAGAAGGCGGACATTTATTCGTTTGGAGTGGTCTTGTCCGAGCTGGACACAGGTAAGACTCCGTTCCACGACGTCTTGACACCAGAAGGACAGCAGCACAAGCGTATTCAGATCTTGACGGATGTCATGGTGGGGAAGCTGCATCCGAGTTTCTCCGACAAGTGCCCGCCACGAATCCTCCGCATTGGCGCAGCATGTTGCCGGCTTGATGCCGCTCAACGTCCGACAGCAGCTGAAGTAGTGAAAATGCTTCACGAGACAAGTTAGCTCGGAGAATATCTACATCATGAAGGCTAGATAGACCCTCCCTCCTATTCCTCCGAGTCGCCATCTTTTCCTTCAAGCTCATGTACCAGCTCCTGCGCCGTCGGACGACTCTGGGGATCGGGTGACAGACACGCAGAGCTGATCCGTTGAATTCGTGGCGGACACTCGTCGGAGAAACTTGGACGCAACGTGCCCGACATGACTTCGTGCAAGACCTTGAACGGCTTCATCTTCGTTCCGTCTTCCGTCAACGCATCATGGTAGGGGATTCTACCAGTGTCAAGCTCGGACAGCAGGACGCCGAACGAGTAGATGTCGGACTGCTCCGTGTATCGTTCCCCCTCCAGAATCTCGGGTGCCGTCCAGTATGGTGTGCCCACACCTCCCGTCATGGTTCGATCGACGAGTCCGCGGCTTATTCCGAAGTCGATGACCTTGGGCTCTAGCGATTCAGTCAGCAGGATGTTGCTCGACTTGATGTCGCGATGGATCAGAGGCGGCGTACACGCGTGCAAGTATTTCAGAGCTTGAGCGACTCCAATGGCCATGTGGATCTTGTGTCTTGCCCACGACAAGTTGTGTCCATCGTTCTCAAGGTACGTGCGGAGATTTCCCGTGCGTAAGAATTCGATCACCATCGCCAGGTTGCTGAGCGTGTTCCAGGCGACGCCGAGGAATTCGATGATGTTTGGGTGAACGAGACTGGCGCTCAGCTCGATCTCCTCGGCAAAGGTTTGAACCTCATCGGCCTTCTGGGTCTTGGCTTGTAGTAGCTTCTTCACGGCTACCTTTTGCCCGTTGTACTCGCACAGCCAGACCTCCCCCGACGCCCCTTTCGACATAACTCTCCCGAACTCCAGACTGTCGTAGGGGATCCGTTTTCCCTGCAGATGCACGCTTCCGAGCAGGATTTTGAGCGTCTTGCTCGAGCCGGAACTGTCGTAAGTCGGACTGGAGATCGACGACCTGTGAAGTACCGATGGACTGGTCAGTATCGTCGGTCTCATCTCTTCCGGTTGGGGGCCTCCAGAGCGTTTTGCCAGAAACTCGGCTCTCCGCCGGTAGCCGAACCAGCCAGCGCCAACCAGGGCGACCACCGTCAAGACGATGAAGATAATTACCACCGAGCCAGAGCTTTCATCTCGGCCAAACTCGTCTGTCAACCACGTCGTAACCCACGCACTCCCGGTCGGCGTTGTCGTGTTTGCATCCATGAACGCGTCCGTGAAGTGATCCCTTCGAACGCAGGGAATACTCACCGTCCCATAGCGGCCGTTCTTGGGGCACTTACTCCAGGGCGTCTCCTTTAAACTGGGTATCGTATGCACCACATATACAGAGAAGGAAGTGTTGCCACCAAACTCGGCGATGTCCTCGGTCCACGCGTGGTCTCTCATCACAATCTCGGGCACCACATCGGGGTCGCCACCTCTTGCCCACATATTGCCCAGGTAGCCCCGAGCAGCCTTGTCCTCGAAGACATCGGCCACGCAGTGCGATGTATTGCCCATCTGATAGCCTGTGCAGGTGCGAGTGTAGTAGGCCGTCACGTTGTTCGGCTGCGAGCAGTTGGTGAAGTCGCAGTCCACGCCGTCGACCTCGCGCATTTTCACGTTGATGTTTGCCATGGTGTGGCCCCCCATGGGCCAAATCTGCACGGGGACATTTCCTGGGGCAATGGCAAAGCCAGTATCCCAGAGCAATGCACGTTGGACGAGGCCCGGGAGATCGTCGAAGTCGATGTTCAGTGTGGACAGTCGGGTCTTCAGCGCACTTGGTACAAACTTGAGGGAGACTCGGTCGCGCGTGTCGTTTGCTTGATGGCGGATGAAAAGCTGCCGGGCGATGTCGGAGTGGGTCCCGTCAAAGACGAACGAGCCATTGGAAGGAGGCGAGGAACCCGTCTCCAGACTGCGTAAGGTTATGGTGTGGTCACCAGTCATGATCTCTCACTGCGGATCTTCGTCGAGTGGACGCACGACGTCTGAGCCAGCTGAGAAGTTAATGATAGTAGATATTTGTTCACATTACGTCGCTGTACTTACCTAAGAGCTCCAGTACGAGCTCCCGCGCTGTCGGACGCTTTCGAGGGTCGAAGGATAAACACGCTGCGCCAATCCGCTGAATCCTGGGAGGGCAGTCTCGAGAGAAACTCGGATGTATAGCGCCCGACATGACTTTCTGTAAGATGTAGAATGGCCTCCCCTTGCTGCCGTCTTCCATCACCGCGTCGAAGTAGGGGATTCTCCCCGTGTCCAGCTCCGATAGCACCACACCGAACGAGTAGATGTCCGACTTCTCAGTGTATCGGTCGCCTTCCAAGACTTCGGGAGCTGTCCAGTACGGGGTCCCTACTCCCGACGTCATGGTACTATCGACCACCTCACGACTTACTCCGAAGTCTGTGAGCTTTGGCTCAAGGTGCTTCGTCAGCAGGATGTTGTTCGACTTGAGGTCGCGGTGGATAACCCCTGGCGTACGACTGTGCAAATACTCGAGCGCTTCAGCGATTGCGATCGCGATGTGGATCTTGTGTCTCGCCCACGAGAGGATGCGGATGTTCTTGTCCAAGTAGCTCTTGAGGTTCCCATTCGGAACGTACTCGAGAACCAAGGACAAGTTGGTCAGGTTGTTCCACGCCACGCCGACGAACTTGACGATGTACGGGTGCACAAGACTGGCGGTCAGTTCGATCTCCTCAGCAAATGCCTGCACGTCATCGGCCTTCACCCCTCTGGTAAGCAGCAGCTTCTTCGCCGCAACTTGCTGCCCCCCGTACTGACAGAGCCAAACCACCCTGGAAGCGCCTCTGGACAGTTCAGACTCGAAAATGAGACTGTCAGTAGTAATGTAGTAATAGCCAGCACATTACACCGGCAGTTTGTTTTCTTAGCTTTATTTAACAAGGATAATAGGGCTAACCGTTTCTAATGCAATGCAGTCAAGAGTAGTGGTGGTTTGGAGTTTTGCGGATTCAGAATTCTCAAAATGTTCAGAACATTCTAATCTTTATGAGCGAATTATAATTGATCAAAATTACTCGAAATTCCGCTCAGGGCGTGGACTGGGCGCAGCTGCACTTGTTCACGAGGCTGCAGTGAGTGCTGGAGGGTTTGGCGCACCTGCGTCTGGGTGCCCGAGCATTCGTCGATGTACACGTGCTTGGCACCGGCCTTGGAGACGAACTTAGACATGATGAGCTCCTTGGGGGCCTTGTCAGCTGTAATATACTTATGGGAATTATATTTACATTTATCATACTAATTATTTACTTATCGTTCGAATTGATAGCCATCACGTTTCTTTATTGTCCTCAATTTTGTATGCGGGCCAATCAATTTTTACACTATCTTACTGGAAATACTTCATTTTGCATTTGAGCATCGCTAAGACATATTTATTTTACAAAACCGTCAAAATAGGTCAAAAATAATATTTTTGGCTTCCTTGCTTGGGGGAGACGGCGATGAAGACGATCATCAACGGGGGAGCTCCTCTTCTCCGGGGTAAGCTGTTCCGCTGAGCGTCGGAACTAGCAGCGAATTCACGGTCTATACTGTATTGAGCCAGGGTTGTTTTGATCTATTTTGAGCTATTACGCAGTTAACCCTTTCGCGATGAAAGGAGGCATGTTGCTTCCCTCGAAGGAGTGAAACGTACGCAGTTAACCCTTTCGCGATGAAAGGAGGCATGTTGCTTCCCTCGAAGGAGTGAAACGTTTTAAATGATTTCGAAATGGGTTCCAAACCATCACTAGTCAAGAGATTGCTGCAGACCAAGCCGCAGGAAGCTGACAAGGTGCACGCTTTTGCAGAGTTGAGAGCTAACTGTGCACACACTCACATTGTTGAATTCATCGGCATGGCATGGAACAGTCTCGGCAACTTGGTGGTGGTGCTCGCATTCTCTCCCAAGGGGAATCTACAGAACTACTTGCACCAGACTGGGCACCAGCTATCGTGGGCTAATGATAAGATCTCACTGGCGACCGGAATCGCTCAAGCTCTGGGAAACTTACACGCTCAGACGCCCAAGCCCAAGCTGATCGACTTTAGGTTGAACTCACCATCACCGCTGGCGTTGGCACGATCTACATGTACTGGACAGCGCCGAGATCTTGGAAGGCAAGCGATTCGAAGAGAAGGCAGATATCTACAGTATTCGTTCGGAGTGGTGATATCGGAGTTGGACACGTGCAAAATCCCGTTCTCGGATGCCTTGACTGACGACGAAAGCAAATCGAAGCCATTCCAGATTCTGCAGAACGTGATGAAAGGCACGTCGCAGCCAAGTTTCTCGAACGACTTCCCTCCGGTGACTTTGCAGATTGCTATCTCATTCTTCAAGCTTGACCCAGCGGATCGTTCGACAGCTCGTCAACTTATCCAAGATCGTGAGTTAGTAGAGCAGTGCTCATCTAGAGACACTCACTCCGTCAAGTGAATGATGCACTTCGCGGCCATCTGAAGTCTCATCGATTCGTCATATGGATAGAGCGCTAGAACACACCATTCTGATCACACAACCCGCTTTCTCTAACCTTTCGAGTCACTGCTATTAATAAGCTTCATCTTCATGCAGCAAACCTGTCCCTGAACCAAGCAGCAGGGCGATCCCCTGCTGCTTGCAATGCAACGAAAACTTCCTATCTAGAGCTTTTTGTCGGTTTGCGACAAATTGTGCCAGGCCTCCACAAAGAAGCTCCAGCCATGTGCACAAGTCCCACCGCCGCTCCAGTAACAGTAAAGCTGCTATAAATTACTACCACATCCATGTGTCCACACGTCGATGATCTTGTTAACTAACATAAGGCCCAACCATGGTCTCCATTTCCAAATCTGCGGACTGACTCGCAGCCATGAGAGCATCAGCTCTCGCAGCTATTCTTGCGGCCGGGTCGACCACGGCCCAAGACTACACCATCACCCTCCGAAGCCTGGAGGAGACTTCTTCGTCGTATTCACACACGAACGACTCCTTCGTCTTCGATGGTACCAACTCGGACATTGCCCAGCACTCTACATCCGCCACCAGGCTGGCGACTTCGCAGACGCGCTCGAACTCAACTCGATCCCGGCGTCCGTGACCAAAAGACTCGACCCACTCAGGATCAGCTTCGAGGACCTGCCCGGACTAGTCCAACGTGCTTTGATGTGGGACTCTGGCTTCGCTATCTCGCCCGATAACGACCCAGTGCAGATCTGGACGATGGAAAACCACACGATTGCCAGCATCTCCGTGCCCCACGAAGACATCACCGAAGTCAATTGCACAGTGCTCGAGTGTCCGCAGCCCTACGGCGAGCCAGCGTACTCCAGTCAATATTGTACAGGCAGTCAGATCCTCAACGTGTCGCGCTGTGTAGCTGACATATTCGAAGACTCGGGTGTCGTCCGGTTTCCTCGGGGTAATGTGGTCAACCGGTGGCAATGCCAACATGACCCCGTACATGCGACTTCGAGACCATTCTTGGATTGAGCCGACAACGGGTGCGGCATACGAACTCTACGCTATTCACACAGTATCAAGCGCCGATGACCCGACCTGGAACCAGTGCCCCGCCAACGATGGGTACTCGTCGCTGATTGTTCCTTGCCACAAACGAAGCGAGTTCACGGGCAGTGAGATTGCTGCCATGACTAAACCAGTGGGGAGTGAATGGGTGACCGACTGGCTGGCTGCGGAATTCGCTGCAAGAACGCCTCGTTTCAACCAACTCTTGCTGATTCCGATCGTCTTGGGCTCTCTGGTAGTAGTTGCTGCCGTGGGGTTGGTTGGGTTTTACTTGAAGCGAAGAGCCAAGAGGAGGAAGGAGCAGATGCCGGGCGACTACGAAGCCTTTTCACATTTTCATGTTGCAGGGGAGTCCTACGATGCAGTCACCTCTCCAGTGATGAACACCGACCGAAGCTTTGGGTTTTCTAGCTCCAGTCACGCTGAGGACTATGAGCGTGTTGGCTCGAATCAAACGTTCGGGATACTGCTGCGCAGCCCGCACCTCCAGGGGAATCGGATTCCCTACGACAGTAGTAGTAATAGCCAGCACATATACACCGGTAGTTTTTTTTTATTTAACAAGGAGAATAGGGCTAACCGTTTCTAATGCAATGCTACGACTTTGACGACACAACCTCTCGACCACCTTAGAACGAGAGAAAGCGCCACCACTTCAGAAGTAGTTTTAAATGCTCTCGTCTCCTTAGAAGCGACAGCCGGTGGTTTCAACGAGGACAACCTCTCGACCACCTGAGAGTGAGAGGAGCAGGCAACACTTCAGATATAGTTTCACAACCTCCTTGAGCCTCAAGAAGACTTGGATAGATTTTGAAAATCAAATTCAGATTGATCCTGAAGGATAAACTACTAAGTATATATAAGCAAGGTTTCAATATTAACAATGTGCAACTTTATTATGAAAACT
>JAHQIV010001401.1:0-11880 GCA_030463285.1 Phytophthora europaea
CCAGACGTGCTGACGTTGACTTTCATTCGTGTGAATGTGACAGACGGCGTACTCCCCGCTGGGCTTGTGTCGGCTGACTTCCCTCCGAATGTCTTTTACATTGACTTCTGCGTCACGAATCTACGCGAGTTGCCCGATGACTTGGTCACGAAATGGCCTTCAGACGCATATACGCGTATTCAGGTGGAGTACGGCCAACTGACTGTCGTCCACCCCGTTCTTCTACGACTTCGACCTGGTTACTTGGCTCTCACGGGCAACCCAATAACTGAGCTCCCTCCCGCCCTTTTCGAGGTTGATAGCATCATGCTCCTCGGTATCAGTGACATGGACATCCACGAGCTGCCGCGCAACGTGATAAAATTGTCTGCAGCCTTAAAGTGGGTCTTCATGCGCGATACCAAAGTTTCGTCCTTTTGGAACTGGGCTGACGAACTCGTGAAGCGAATGGCGAGCATTTATCCACCTTGGGTAGCTGGTTATTCCACATATTGTGATGATCTCGCGAAGATTGAGAACGGTACTGCTACTGCCTTTCGCGTCCCGCTGTCCACCGAACACTCGCAGATACTCATGGATCCGTCTGAGAAGAACCTCCAGATTATAGGGGAGGCTGACGACTGCCGCGCTGTAATAGACGTTCCCTCTGGGGGAGGGATGATTCACCCTTTGTCCTTCGAAGACAGCATCAATGCGATAAGCACTCCCCCCACTTTGGTAGTAGGATCGATAAATTAAAATGACAAAAAATAAGCTGTGGGACAACTTCTTCTCCTGAAGTCTAGCTGCTTCGAAGTACGTAGTGTATCACGTTAGATCTCTACTGTAGTGAGAAGACTTCCAAAGCATTTAGGTCGCGCACCACTCAGGGCTGATAAATCTATCGCCAACGCCTTCAAAACGTTGAAACTTGGCACTATGCCTGTTGCCAAGAATGATGTCATCCGAGCCAAGACTGGTGGTGTCGAGCACCAACTTCAAAGTTGGAACGGAGATGAACAAACAGGATCGAACGGTGAAGAGGTTCCAACACTTTCGAACGTTTTTGGCAAGGATTCATGGTGCGTTTGTGGCGTTTGGGCAAAAGGAGTTGACATGCCAGAGCCGTACATGTAGCAGCAATTGATGCAAATTCTTTGACAGGGGTGGTGTTTAATAACACCAGTTTGAAGTTAACCAATAACAAAGCGGATCCAAACCTTTGACGATACGACAAAATGAACGAAAATGCTCTGCACTATAAATATCTCCTACTCCTTTGACTGCTTACCCGTCATTCCGAAAACATATCCCACTGAAGAGTATCCATGTAATAACTAACATACCATCCACAACACACAACACACAATCATCATGCGCACTGTCAACCCAAGAAGTTCCATCCTTGCTTGCTCGCATTCGCCCTAAGAGTGGGCCGCTCTTCTGCCTTCACACGCACATATCCACAAACCAACACTTCACACCGGCGAATACACCCAACGAAAGACATCAACCAGGAACCATGATATAAAACTCCAGGCGTCATGCAGGCACTGACCGAACGGCTCCAGCTTGTACTACTTGTACTCCAGGACTTGACGCACTTGAACAATTACAGCGTACCTTGGAAATGGACTTGATCCACACCTTGACCTTGGACTTGGACTCCAACTAGGACTCCTACTCGATCCTTGACCTTGACACGAAGGCTTTGGCCGACTCCACCATGACGATGGCGACAACCTGCACACAGGACACAACCGTCGCTCGTTTCGAACACCTCCTGCTAAATACTGCACGCATGTAGACACACACCACACACCACCGAAAGCACCTCGATCACGAGTCACCACACAAGATACAACCGTCGCTCGATTCGAACAACTCCTGCCAGATACCGCACCCACGTAGCCATACACAACCGAAAGCACCTCGATCACGAGTCACCATACTAGCCACCACAATCAACACTGCTACGCACACTTGTCGCCATTCCCACTTACACCGCATCATATCCATATAGCAATAACACCACACACACATCGTCATACAGCACACCACTTGCAAACATTGTCTTCTCCACACAATCCTTCACAACATAGCCACAATGCAAACATACACCAAGTCGTAAACGGTCGCCAACCGGTCACCGCCACAGACACCATCAACTCCGCATACGCGCGCAGTGCTGCACATTCACACTCCAAACACTGCTCTCGAATCTCCGTTCGTTTGTTTGCTCGCTCACCACTCGTATTACACTCGGCATCCTCGACCTTCAGCTTCAACACCGCCGTCACCCACACATCAACATCACGCGAAAACACTTCCAGTAGCTGCACGAACGAATCACTATCACCTCCAAAGCTCGGACAAAAAAACACTCCATCTACCACATATCCAATACAGAAAGACAGCTTCAAAAGTCAAAAGTCACCTCCATGCCTTGATTGTTTCTTCTTTTGCTGCTCTCGCTCTCGCTCTTGCTCTTGTCCTTGCTGCTCTCTATGCTGACTTGCTTGCTTGCTTGCCTGCCTGCTTGCCGGCCGGCGTACCTCTAGCCTACACATGCATAAACATCGACAAAAACTAACCAGTCGCTACTCTGCCGACCACCAAGTCCGACGCACCCACCGACCACCGTCGACCCAAGATCTATCCACCCGCACACGCACTACCTGCACGCCACAACCTCCCCGAAACGTGTCTCGCATACATCAAAAAGAGGAAATACTACGCTTGCCTGGCAGAGGATGATCGAACACTGGAGCCGCTCGCTCGCTCGCTCGCAGTCTTGCTTGCTCGCATTCGCCCTAAGAGTGGGCCGCTCTTCTGCCTTCACACGCACATATCCACAAACCAACACTTCACACTGGCGAATACACCCAACGAAAGACATCAACCAGGAACCACGATACAAAACTCCAGCTATGATACAAAAATTTGAAGTGACCTAGTACAGGCTAATGGCGTACCAGGGCGATACATTATTACACGTCTTTTATGCGTAGCATAGTGGGCTCTGACGGTGTTGTGCCTGCACTTCACAGTTTTCCTTTTTTTAGTGCGAGTAATGTATCCAATAATCACAAAAAAAATTGCCTCATCGAAGCTGATGATGTCAATATGCCCGCCCGCCATCTGCACTTCACGATTTTGTTTCGTATCAACCACAAGTCATCCAGCATGGTAAAAAAGACTTGCCTGGGGTCTGCTCATCTTTTTTCAAGGTGCTGACGGTTCTGCATTCACAAACACCAGGCGTTGACTCGATGATAAGTATTACTGCAAATCAAATCGATAAAAAGAAGCACTGTAGCCCGTGTCGATGGGTGCACTGCTGCCGACTTTTCTTGTAACCACGCAATTGACGGGCTCTTGGAAACTTGATCCATTTATTTCTACACCACACCTCGACGAAATACACGGCACTTTTCCAACTCCATTATGCAGCACGCAGGTAACAGAGAGGACGCCCCACCGTACACGTTTGCGTGAGTGTTCTACATCTTGCAGCTTACTGTGGCTCCAGTCCGCTCCGTCGCCTACAGGCCACAGCCAAAGTGACAAACGAGAGGGGGCGCAACCGCTTGTCGCGCCCTTGAGTGTTTACAGGCCTTCACTTCTGTCCCATCTTCTGATACCGAGCCAGCCTTAGAAGGTAATAACGAGCCTTTGAACCTACTTGGGTCCTGACTTGGTCTGCCATCGTCTTGCGCTTGGAAGGAGGCGCCCAGAGGCGTCGCGTCAGTCACCGCATGAGGGAAATTCGACTTGAGCTCTTGGCCGCTTGTTGGATTGTGATGCCTCGAGGAATGCGGGCAGACTCAGAATGTGCGACATGAAGCTGTTCCAGCACTTCTCATTCGCTAAAACGGATGTGGAATTATCTGATTGGCGCATGCTTCCATGCTGACTCTCAATCTGTTTTGATGTGGTGGACACTATACCAGAGGGTTTGTGTACACCACATCAGAGTGCAACGACGGCTCTTCAAGATCCAACACCTGACACCAATTGCTGCATGACGCTGAGCCCCGTCCAGACATTACGGCAGCTCTGCCTGAAGGCCATCGGACGACACTTGAAGCACTTCTGCAAGTGAGAAGCCCAGTAAATGGCAGAGAAGCTGCAAGATCGTTCATTTCCTGTTGTTTCTTGTGTGTGTGTGTGTGAAGTTTGCGGCTGCATCCGTCGGTGGCGCAGACGCTGTCGAAGTCCGAGAGGCAGCTCATCTACGCCTACGATCTATCAAGACTGGATGTGTTCGAGGCGCAGGCGTTCCTCAAGTCCATAGACGTTTGGTGTGTCAAGGTGGAGCGCAACAGGCGACGGCAGTACGTCGAGCTCTGAAGGGCATTGGGTCTAGTGACTCCATTTTGTTTTGACTTCTTTTGCAGTCGTTGTGGGACATTGACGCCGAAACGAGTCGACCATGCGATGAAGAGGTTGCTGCGGGTTGTGCTACTAACGCTCGCGGAGAACCAACTTGACGAGCGCCTTCGCGAGCTGTCGATTGCGCTCGGTTTCGACGCTCCCTCGAAAATAGAGCTGCGGCCTGCAACGTTGTCAGTGAAGAATCGTCCGAGATGGATATCGGAGGAACGAGTGGATGCTGAGGATCCGATTGCTGAAGGAGACAACCCCCCCAGGCTTACGAGCGAAATTTCGCTGCAAAAAGAAGTTGTTCGCTACCGTCTTCCTGTCGCTAGTGTCGGATGTGGTGTCATCGCTGTATGTATGATGTTCGCCTGCTGGGCACTGATTGTTGAACTTATAGTAGTGTGCTTGCATTTTGTTCAGGGGGTGCTTCAGAGCTCGGGTGCACTTGTGAAGCTGCGACTGAATAATTGTCATATCGCCGATGCTGGAGCGATCCTTCTAGCGAGTGGAATGCGGGTGTGGTCGTTACTATTTGTTGTTGTATAATACCACCGCTTGGGTTGTTGAGCTACTAAACAGTTTAAATGTGGCCCAGCTTACCAAGACACTTCTGCTACTTGATCTCAGCAATGAAGAATCAGTCTACGACGACAAGGAATCGCTGCACAATCAGATTGGAAACGCTGGTGTGCAGGCGATCGCGTTGGCTCTGAAGCGAAACCAAACGGTGACGCGGGTACGTGAGATTTGCACGACCAAGACTTTGTTGATTTGTTGAAGCCCTGCGATTGCTTAGTGTTACCAATGCTCAAACAGATTGACCTTAGCGGAAATCCAATTGGAGCTGCAGGCGCACTTGCTTTCGCGGAAATGCTGGAAACGAACAGGAGCCTTCACCACTTGCAGCTTGATCGGTACTGTGCTATACAACATCGGTGTGTTTTGTTCTTCTGCCCCGCAAAGCTGAACTACTTATCTGTATCTGCTCGCAGAACTCTCATTCAGGACGGCGCTGAACCTCTTATCGACGCATTTGAGAGATCAGTGGGGTGAGTTATGAAGAGTATAAATTGTGCTGCATGTTCAGTAACAACTCTATTTTGCGTCAGGCTCAAGCAACTAAGTATGCAGTGGTGTGCTTTGCGACCTGGACTGGGCACTAAATTGGCTTCAGTGCAGGCAGCTAAATCTGCAACATGAAACTTTTCACGTTATTGCCGTCGTACGTAGATGGTGTCAAGGCGAAAATTACAGCAAACAATCCACCGGGTAATACCATCCATCGAGAAGTGCAACAACAAACAAAATGCGTTCACACGCAAACGACAAGCAAACATCCTGTGATGTGATAGTTACAGTCTTATAAACATTTAGGAACAACACTCGACAGACTATGACACTCAATAGCAGATCGACTTGCAAATGCTGACACCCAACCTTCGTTCGGTTGAGTGCTCCAACCGCGACAAATGGGTTGAATACGCAACAAGGATCCACTTGCTGGTCTTGAAACACCACCTTCGGTTGGGTGGGTGATCACTACACCCAACATTACGGCGACAGCAGCGGGTTGTAGTTAGAACGGACCATAAACGCGTCGGCTTGGCGAATCTTCGCCTCCTGACACGAGACCAGAGCTCGAAGACGTTTGTTCTCTTCCTGAGACTTGGTCAGTTCGAAGGTCTCGCGAGAAGCCTGGTCGCGGTTCTGGGTTGACGCAGCGCGGTTTCTGCGCAGGTCGTTCAGACGCTGCTCCAGCACCATCGACTCGTGGCGAAGAAACGCCACCTCTCTCTGTACCACGGATGAACGAAAAGTAATCATTAGACGAGAGTTTTTGATGTTATAGATGTCAAAACGTGTGATCAAACGTACCCTGCGAGCTGCATAGGTGCACTTCTTGGTGCGCTTGGTGACCTTCTTGATCGGCTCCGAGTAGCTTCGAACCATCCGCGGAATCGGTAGAGGTTCAGGTGCGAGGATGTTCATGAGGTCCTCCACCTCCAGCTTCGAGAAGCCGGGGTTGAAGGTGTCCACAGCCGTCGGGGTCGAGGTGGGGTTCAACGGTGTGAAGTCGTCGATAATGAGGTTCTTGCTGGAACCGTAGACGTCTATCGGAGTAGATATAGCAGAGGTTTCGCTGTCGTCGGCAGCGATCAAACTCAGGAGCTCGGGGTCCATCGGCTCCAGGTCGTCGTTGCAACGAGAGGCGAATACTGGGAGGGGTTCCAGTGACATGGTGTTAGCTTGCAGGTGTAGTACGAGACGAAGCGCAGTGATCAACGTGCGCTCGCACGAGGAGGATGAAAAATGAGCTCTTGTTGTCCAGGGATGTAGTTAGTTAGTGGAGCGAACGTTTCGATGGGGCTCCAGCCGTCAAGTTCGTCAACGTTTTTTGTGCCCTCCTCTGCGACTTGTCTGACTGACGTACACGACACCTACTCTCAACATCTTGCCCAGCTGAAGCCGTGGCCATAAGTTTGTCTGCCCATAAGCAGCAGCAGGGAGCTGCTACATGTATCGCGCTTTTTACATTGTTGCCACGACGCAGCTCAAGCTCCATAAGGTGACCGAATACTCGTCGGCCGGTATCCACTCGCACTGGCCTTGCCGTGCCAAAGCTTCAGTCGCGCAACTTGACTTGAAGTTCCCTCCCTGTCTGGACGCCCAACGGAATAGAGGATGTACCGGTACGCTATCTAGATAGACCCACATGACACGTGCGCCACATGGTGGCCGTAGACATCGCCTATTTCTCTGCACCTTCCCGTCTTCAGAAGTCGTCCTCGATCGTCGAGATACGGTAGTCGCGTCGAGACCATATCCTATAGGGGCCTTCCAGCTGGTCGAAAGAGGCGAAATAAGACGCTCCAGCTCTATCCGGCACCGAGATCGCGTGAAGTCTGTACGCATACATGCATTACATGTTGACGGTAGCAAAGTGAGCGACGTCCGCTGGAGCAAATTCGGTGCTCCGAGGGGCGGAAAGGATTTTCTTACCTGCGTCGAGTCGGTTCGAACACCTGAAGATGTCAAGCAGGATCGAAGCGGTCCATGTGTCGGCGCCGTGCATTGACACGGACTCCGCCCTGTATCAACACTTTCGCTACGGGGTGCCAGAAACGATCATTTCTGCCGCCCATCCTACAGTCACAACTGTCATGTTGCGCAAGACTGCGCCGCCGCAACTCGACGACCGCCACTCTGCTCTGTACCACTGCACTACAATACGCTTTACTATACGGCCACTACGTAATACCGGCCCATCATTCGTGCGCGACGGAGACTTTTTTCGACTGCGGTGGGTGGAGCTCCGGTTCGCCACGCTGTCTGTCCATCCCCTACGCCCAAGACTCCAGCTCCTTTGCCGGCGTTCCCCATGCACAAAATTGCTCCGTATCCACTGTGCGCTACATGTACTCGCGCCGTAAGTTGACTCCCAAACGCTTCAGCTCGAGCCAATCAGCATAATAACGCCGCGCTTCTTCATCAAAATGTACTGCACATGAGGCCTCGGGGAAATAGAGTAACGCTGGAGCCGATGAGAGTGCTGGCATCGACAACAACAATCTCCCTAGACTCCAACTGTACAGTAAGATTTGATACTTCCTGATTCAGGGATCGTGATACGGTGCTGACTATTATATACGCATGAAAAATCATTGAAGTTTGTATGACTCATGATTGACAATAAACTCTGACGTTGCCCGGTGCTGCGCACTCCTTTCGCGTCCGAATCCGACGGGGCATCGTCTAACTGCAAGGTGTGATAGTACGCGGACTATCGGAGGAGCAAATCACCCGGCGTGTATACCGTGCTCGTCAAAATCACTACGGTGCGTACATCCTTGGGCGCATCGAGGTGCCGCCGCTGTCAATGATCGAAGGAAAGAACCTCAGCTTCTTTCAGTTCTACATGTCCAGGCCCAAGTCCGATCCCACCTCGAAGCCCGACCGCATCATCGGCTGGGCTCACCCAGAACTGCGCCAGTTGCTCATGTACAACGGGGTCTCTCTCTTCTTCGACGGCACGATCAGGTGTGTCCCCACGGAATTCAAGCAATGCATGGTCATGGTGGTGCATGACCAAGCTAGCGAGCTGTTCGTCCCCGTCTACTTTGTGCTGTGCAGCTCAAAGGCAACGGACGTGTACTTCGACATCCTGGAATTGATCCACCGCGACACTTCGGAGAAGTTGGAGCTCAGCGACACCGTGTGTGACTTCGAACTGGAGCTTATCCAGGCAGTCGAAAAGCAATTCCCCAACACTGAAGTCATCGGCTGCTTGTTTCACTTTAAACAAGCAGTTCAACGCCGCTTGAAGACCTGCTACCACATACCAGAAGCTGACATTTGTATCGCCATGGAAAAGGGCGTTCTTGACGTCCTCACTGTGATTGAGCCAGAGTTCGTGCCCCGGCAAGGCATTCGATGGGTCAAGCGCGCCATACGCACTAAATGTGCCGCTGCTGGCATCAGCTACACAAGAACTAAGTGGAAGCCGTTCTGGGGGTACTTCCGTGCAACGTGGATTGAGCGCTACAACATCGAGTCATGGAACGTCCACGGTCTTCAGAACAGTCTTGTTGCCCGAGCCAACAACCCGTTGGAGCGATCCCACCGTGAATTGAACCGATGGTTCCCCACGCCGCACCCTTCAATTACAACATTCGTCTCGGGATCCGTGCTATCTCGCAGAGCTACGTAGAAAAGCTTGGCAACGTCGCGCAGGGACGTCGGAAGAGAGGTACCCGCCGACTCACGAACACAAAGAAGGGGAGACGTCGCAACGCGGGTAGCAACAGCTCCAACCGAGTCGAGGAAACGATCGAGCTCCCGACTGCTGTTGAGTTTACTGAAGAAGATGCTGCCTCCGACTCAGAAAGCGAGACGGAGTGGAATTCGACTGACGAGTCGTCCGGGAGCGCGGAAGGCGAAGACAACGAGAGCAGTGCCGAGATGGATCCGGATTTCTCGTTTGAACCCGGTGAGTATTGTGACGATGCCGACGATGATGATACGACAAGTGACGCGAGAGATGAGGCCGTCGTGTAGCTGCTAGCTGAAGATCAGCTTTGTTGAGCGAAGGTGGTGCTTACACCACTGTTACTTTTGAATAGGGGCTAGATGTAATGAGCGTTCAGGACGCTACGAACTAGGGACTCCTTAATAGATCAATGTATCATACCTCTCAATATCCGCGGCATGCAGCACACGTTGTGGGGTCACCACGAACTTCCGCATCACTCATGCCTGTATGCTCACTGTGTCTCGGGTATGGCGTTTTGGTCGGCATAATCGCACAACCAGAGATGCCGACCCGACCAGAATACGACCCGGGAAGAAGGCTATCATAACGAAGTCGGCGCCTCCAAACGAAGTTTTGAACAGATCCCCACTCATACACTTTACATTTTCGATGACGATTGAAGCGCTACGTAGTAACCGCCAGGACAGCGTCGAACCCGACGGGAGACACAAAACTTTTTCAGAGTCGACACTGTCCTTGATCTTCAGGTAACTAGCATCGTCCACAAAGGAGTAAGTGAACTCCGTGCCATCCTCAACTAGCGTGACATAGCCATCATAGCGTATACTGGTACCGTCGTCCGAAGCGAAGGCGTCGAACTCGTGTGTGTAGAACCCACGTGCACCGGATGTAGTCGGCACTCACGTGATCAACAAAAAACAACATCGACAGTACTTGAGTAATTTATTTTCGACTCTGAACGAAAAGCAAAAGCAGCGTCAAAATGTTTTTAGTCACCTATCTCTTCCGGCCCAGGAAGCCTACCGCCGAAACGTGACTGCAGCACCCTGCAGTACTATCCATAGTTACCGCGACGTTGTAACAGGGCCCTGACAGAGCGCGGCCCAGGTCCTGTGATGGACCGGGCGGCAATGGCGACTCGGCGCTCATGAAGGGCAATGGTTTGGGTATGACGGACGGCAAGCAGCGACGGGTGGGGATTGGATCACCGCGCGGAGCCGCACGGACGAGATCTTGGTCGCGACAGACGCGCCAGGACGGAATGGATGCGGAACGAGCGGTGGAGAGCGAAGATCGCGTGGCCGAAAGGTCGGCGCGACTTCGTAGGGAATGAACGGATGGCGCGGAGTGAGCAGAGGCTCACAACGAAATTGGCTGTGGAGCATGCAGTCACTGGACGTTCGAACGGAACGGGCTCGGTGTTGAGTGACGGATAGACTTGACACTCAAAGGCGCGGCGAAGTCCGGGCGTGGCAAGTGGTCGGACCACGCTTTATACTTCATCTTAGGCAGCAAACGGATGGAGAATGCAGCAAAATGGTGTGTCAATCAAGACCGCAGATTCAAGAAAAGGCTAAGAATATGGACGAACCTTAAGAAAGCGCTGCTACGGCGCTACGGGCCGAAACTGGACAAGTCGAACGCGGAACTGCGCGTGACAGTGAGGCGCATGATGCCGGGCGAGACGTATGCAGACATCGCCGCGGGCCTGCGAGACGTAGTAGGGCGCAACCGAGTGAAGGAGCGCGTGCTACTGGCTCAGGTTCTACGTTGTCTGGATAAGACAACGAAGAAGCTGGTGCAGCAGAAGCCGAAACCGAAAACACTAGAAGAGGCGGTGGACAAGGCCACCGAAATTGACGACCCCATGGACAATGTCGCGCAGGGGATGGCCAATATCGGGCAGCCGTGGGCCGTGGCACCAAGCCACCAACTGATGACGATGACGGGCACAACGGGGCCAATGAGTGTGATCCCTGGAATTAGTGGTACGGGGCTGCCAACGGAGATGGCGAATGCTTTCGAAGCCAGCGGAGGGGAAGCTAGTGGCGTGGCCCTCTTCACTAATCCTCAGGGCGTATGGAACGAGTGTTCCGGCACGTGGGATTCGCTTCCTGGCCACGCGTGGAATGGAAAGTTCTGGGTGGAGACAAAGCAACACGAGTTGCGACGCCAGGTGATGCGGACGAACGCAGAAGGCAAGAAGCCGGTAGTCAAGGTGAAGTTGAAACGAGAGGAGCTCGCATCCAGCGGCGAGGAGTCGGACGTGAAGCCGACCCGGAAGAAGTTCAAGGCAGCAGTGAAGCAAGCTGCTTCGGACTCCAAATGGCAGAGCAAGCAATCAGACGGTGAGCGGAAGAGCTCGTTGGAAACATGCTTGAAGTGCGGCCAGAGTGGCCATAGGCCGTCGCTTTGCACGGTTCAGCTGAAGTGCTTCGCGTGCAACCAGTTCGGGCATTTCGCTAGGGAATGCCCCGACGCAGACGTGAAGGTGCGAAACGACGTCTACCTGGAACAGCGTGGGCAGAAACAACAGTCGTCGGCGGAAAACACCGACCGGACACGGTAGAGGGGTTACGGTGTCCGGGGGCGACAAGGTATCCCCAACGAAGGCTGCAGGAAGATTGTGGTACGACCAGAGGTGGGCAGGCGGCGACGGTTGCACCGCTGCAGAGCGCCACGAGACAGTATGGTAGTGCGGCGTCAGAAGTCTCTCTCGGAGAGCAGTACGAGTGGCGACCTGGTCG
>JAHQIV010001402.1:0-11880 GCA_030463285.1 Phytophthora europaea
CGCTGCTTCGCGTCGTGCGTCTGCTGCTGCTCCTCGTGCTCGCGCTCGTCGCGCAGCACGCGCTCGATGTTGTCGCGCCGCCACACATGCCACTTCTTGTGCGGCAGGATACGCAACCCGCCGCCTCCCATGGCTGGTTCGAGAATGACAGGTTAAGGTTTTAGTCGACTGAAGTAGTGATATCCAGGATAACGACCTGACTGTTATCCTGAATATCACTACTTAAGCGGACGGACTCCGGAGAGTCGCGTCGCGGGTAGTGATGGTGCGGCTGGGGAAGCACGAGCTGGAGCGATGTCGACAGCGAAGACGACAATGGCTGGATACGTTTCTACCACGAGTGCACGCAGCTAAACGCCCCAACTCTTCGTATGTGGAGAATCCCGAGGTTTTGGAATTGCTGCAGCACCTTTCAGATGGCGTGAATGAATTGCTCATGTTGATGCCTTTATCTCCACTACCATGGCTTGCAGACTACTTGCGTCGAGCAGTAGGTCATTATTATTGTTTCAAAGTTCATGTTGTCCCAATGTCTTACTCTTGCTTTGGTAGTGCAAATTGGCCTACGTGGTCCAGTCGACTGTGTCCGAGGCGCTGATGCTCGAGATGCACAGGAAGAGGCGAGCGATGCAGAGCGCACTTCGTGATACCAAACAAGAGGAGCTCGAGAGCAAGCGACTGATCCGGAAGATTATTGCACTCGAGCGAGAATTGAAGCTCGTAGGGCGAGAACGCCGACTCAAGAGAGCAGACCACGCGTTCTTGGCCTGGGAGCAGCCGTCAGTGCAATCCAATTGGAGCATCGACACAAGCAAAGTGCCTTTGTTCCCCAAAGACAATGAACAATCGAAAGCAGAACCTGCTTCATCGATGGATAAGTCTGCGCCAACTACAGTGGAGACTGAGTCTGAGTGGCTTGTGGAGCAGCTTCGTCTTGACCTTCAAGCTCAGAGAAACCTGGACGCGTATTTCGACATGGTGATCGACGAAGTTGTTCGCGCGTTGGTAAATCTGCTTCTGATCGCGCCGGAGAAGCCTGCGCTCTGGTTTGTCATGTATCTGCGGCATCCTGTAGACAGCACGAACCGTACGCAGACTCTATCACCCGAGTCTCCCCCCGCTGAGAGACGTAAGTCTTCCGTTGCTTTGCTTGCAGCATCGCCGATGCTGTTCAAGACCAATTTTGAGCTGACGCGCAAGCTGGACGAGATCAAGAAAGCTCAGAGCGAAATGCACGCGCAACTGCAGGCGATGCAGCAAATACTCGCGGAATTTGAACAGGAATTAGCCACGCGCAACCGATTCATCGTCAAGCTCTCCGAGTCACACGTGACAACGAGGACACAGGCTATCATGGATGGCACACCCGTGTTTCTTAACTCTCAGAAGCACTGGGTTCTGCCTGGGTTTCTCATAGACCCACGAACGCTTTCCGTCGCCCAACTGCAAGGCTTACGACGAGCCGAATGCTTCCTCATGGAGGAGGACGAAATCCGATGGAAATTCCTGCTGCGAGCTCAACTGGAATACGACTCGGCGACTTTGATTCAGAGTATGTGGCGTGGTCGAAGAGCATATCACGCCTTCCAAGACCTAGTGAGTCGGCGTCGACGCGCAGCTACTTTGATTCAGCGCAACTACTTCCACTATCTCTTCACTCGCGCTATCAGTTTGCCACGCTGGTGTCGCCCGGGTCGCGAAGTGATCGTGGCTCCGAGCATCGCTCAGAAGTGCGCGATCTCGTTCCAGTTCTATCCGAAGAGAGACTTCCCTGCCGGCAACTATCGTCGCGAACCAAAGGGAACCAGCGTCACGGAGCTCATGGAGATAGCTCGACAAGATGAAACCTGTGCAGGCTTCACGACGGATGGTGCTTTCAAGCGATTTCTCCCACGATTGCTCTCCCAACTCAAGCCCATGGTGACCCCTACAAAGAGAAAAGTTGATAATGAATCTGCCGATGAGGATAGCGGAAGCGACCATGAAGACACGCTAACAGCAGAGGACGGTCTCTACGTGAAGGCGTTTCCAAAGAAAGATGAGAAGCTCGTCAACTCGGCCATTGTTGTGGAGGTGCCAGAAGATCACTTCGGGTTGGTTCGAGTTGTTCTTGACGGAATCGCGATCACGGAGCTAGTCCCCGTCACGAAGCTCACCGATCGTTGGAAGCGAATCCGTGTCAAGCGCGTGAAGCCCAAGCCAAGGAGAAAGACTCGCGCGATTGTCTTCGCCAAAGGAGCTCCGAGTATTTATTCCGACGACAACGAGAACGACTCGCCGGTTGTCGAGCCAGGGACGCCAGACACTACCTACGAACGCATTGAGAGTGAAGAAGAAGAAGTCGAAGAGAGCATCGAGAAGGAATGGCGACGTCAGCGGCGTCTGCTGCGAAGACGTCAACACAGTCAAGAACGAAGCGATGTCGATGCAGACGAAGATGACGCACCCGACTACATTTTCGAGGATCTGGTGACAGGCCGCATAATGCGTCATGGACACCCCAACAACACGCACACAGACCCTGGAATTCGTGCACATGTGATTGCTACTCGTAAGAAAGAGTACGAGGACGAGAAGGACCGTCAATTCGAGGCCAAGAAGGTCCTCTCCGCTATCAAAATTCAATGTGCATGGCGGTGCAAACGTGCACGCGAGCACTTCCAGCAGATGCTGGTCCTACGAGCTAAGGAGCGAGAACGCGAACGTCTTGTGGATCAAGTGAGTGCTGCCAACGCCCACAAGCGTAAAGCGAAACCCAAGAAAGGAGGGAAGTCGTTCTTCTCTAAATGGCGAGGTTGAAAAAAAAACATACACGATATATATTACTTAAAGTGACTACTGTATGCAGAACTGCGTGCACTATACACACGACACGCAGCCCCGAGGCACTCGGTTCTCTGAGACTGCTTACTGGCTGAGGCTACCTCCTTTTTGTCTGGAGGATAGTCATGGGGGAAAAGCGCAACTAGCAGTGGAAGTGAAGAAAGTCGTCGTCTATTCCGAGTCGCTCGTCTCCTTGGATTTTTTCTTCTTCTTCTTCGACTTCTTCTTCTCGGGAGACTCGCCCTCCTCGGCGACATCGGCCTCGTCGGCGTCACGCTTGTGCTTCTTCTTCTTGTCCTTCTTCTCTTTCTTCTCTTTCTTTTCCTTCTTCTCCTTCTTCGCCTTCTTCTTCGGGGCCTCGTCCTCCGACGCCGACTCCATCTTCTCCTCCTTCACCTCCTCAACCAGAGGCTTCTTCTCCTCCTCCCCGTTCTTGCTATACAGCTCCGACACTTCCGCGGGGGTGCTCTCGTTCACCTTGCCGTACTTGCCGATCTTTCCCTCCTTCACAAGGCCCTTGACCTTCTGGGCCATGGGGCCCAAGCCCCAACGACGCGGGTACGTGTCACGCTCCATGATGACGCGCTTGATCTTGGCCACGACGCCGTGGTCGCACGTGGCCATGACGGCCGTCGTCATCTGCGCAATCGCGACGGCAACAGCCTCGCCCTTGGTGGTCATTAGCACCACCTCCTCACCAATGTCGATGTCATCAGCGAAGCGCAGCAGCCCTGGGATCATGAACTTGGCACCGTAGCAAATGGCGTTCACCGCGCTGTCCTTGACCACGATGCGCTTGTACGTGGTGAGCAGCACCTCGAGCGGGCGCACAATGCGGCGCAGATACGACTCGTCCTTGTACGTGTCGTACTGGAACTGCGCGTCCAGCACGTCGTGCATGGTGACCATGGCGTCGTTCTCGCCCAGCACGCCGGAGCGCACGCGACGCAGCTCCTGCATGTGGCCGCCAACTCCGAGCACTAGGCCCAGGTGCACACACAGCGTTCGGATGTACGTTCCGGCCTCGCAGCTCACGTGGAAGATGCCGAGGTGGCGGTTCTCGTCGTACTCAATGAGCTTCGACTCGTAGATCGTGCGAATACGCAGCTGGCGCTTGACGGCCGAGATGAGCGGCGGCCGCTGGAACAGCGCACCGGTCAAGGTCTCAATGGCGCGGGCCAGCTTGGCCTGGCTCTCGATGGCGCTGTGGAGACGCACCACGGCCACGTACTCCTTACCCGCGCCTTGCTGAGCCTTGACCAGTCGCGTGGCGCGGTCCACGCACACGATGAGGCAGCCCGTGACCTTGGGGTCGAGTGTCCCGGAGTGGCCCGTCTTCTCGACGCGCAGGATGCGGCGGATCCAGGCCACGACCTCGTGCGACGACGGGTTGGCCGGCTTGTCCATGTTGATGACGCCGTAGCGCACGTAGTCGTTCAGGTTGCGCTTGAGCGGGCTCGAGCTGCAGGCGATGGGCGTGTAGTGGCCCGTGCGCACATTGAGCTGGTGGTAGTTCTTGAGCAGCAGCGGCCACTTGCTCGTGTCCAGCGCGGGCGTGTGGCTCTCGGGCGCGATGAGGTCCTTGCCCTCGGCGTCCACAGCCTTGAGCTTCTTCTTCTTGCTCTTCTTGTCCACGTCGGCGGCCGTCATGACTCCGTAGGAAGGGGTTACACTACCAATTGGAAATGACCGGACAAGGGGATGGATGCCAATGAGACTTTGACCGGATCCGTTGGTCCTGGGAGCGTCATGTGGACCACGCGAACGTGTGTAGCCCAACGTCAAATAATAGGGGTACGCGACGGATCACTTGCTTTTTGTATCAACGTAACCCACTGAGCCCATTTTCTAACTGCTGGGACCATTTTCAACAGCGCATTTAGCTGCTAACTAACCAACCATGGGCCGCCAACTCAAGTTCCACGAGCAGAAGCTGCTCAAGAAGGTGGACCTGCTGGAGTGGAAGAAGGAGAACAACCTGCATGAGATCAAGGTGATCCGTCGCTACCGCATCCCGGACCGCGAGCAGTACCACAAGTACAACCGGCTGGTGGGCCACATCTCGCGCGTCGTGGCGCGGCTCAAGAAGCGGCCGGCCAACGACCCGTACCGCGTCAAGACGACGACGGCGCTGCTGGACAAGCTCTTCCACATGGGGCTCATCCAGACCAAGAAGAGTCTGCTTAAGGCCGAGGAGGTCAACGTCTCGTCCTTCTGCCGCCGCCGCCTGCCCGTCGTCATGGTGCGCGTCAAGATGGCCGAGAGCATCAAGGAGGCCACCACCTTCGTGGAGCAGGGCCACGTGCGCGTGGGCCCCACGGTCGTCTCGGACCCGGCCTTCCTCGTGGCCCGCCCCATGGAGGACTTTGTCACGTGGGTGGATAGCTCCAAGATCAAGAGAACCATCATGAAGTACAACGACAAGCTCGACGACTACGACCTGCTGGGCAACTGAGTCTGGGATCAAGAGGGTTCGATGCTGGATGGGACTGTGGGGCAGACGGTTTATAGACCTTTTTTTTACTTGAGAATGAATGCACGTGCTTTTGATTTTGTTGTTGTTGGTGGGGGTTTTGCTGCAGTGTCCCGTGTAGGTTTCGATGGCCGAGGACTGCAGAGTTTGTCCGTTTTGATGGAACCAACCGCCGCTGGGTTTATTGTGGGCGTGAGCGTTCTTGCAGGTTTCTTCGTCGCTGGTCTCCACACTCGCTCACTTTGATTTTCTCCTAGGTTCGGAAGGACAGATCCGTCATTGAAGATATGCGAGGTGTTTTCGGCTCAATGGGTGCTGCGGTGCTGCTGATGCAAGCTGCGTCGTGGTGTATCGGCTCGACTGATGCTGCTCTTCCGGTAGTAACCGAGGTCGTGAGCGGCACTATCTTCCGCAAGTCGAGCTACGTGACTGTGGACCAGTACACGTTGAGTATCACGGCGCCGACTGCCATCGTGGAGATCAATTTGCTATCCATGGAGACAGCGGACAACGCGACTTTCTCCGACGTTAACTCGGACTGTGACTCTGCGTACATCGATCCACACGTCTTCCTGTTCAAGCAGCTCACTGACGGCTCGCTCTCGCTTGTGGCAAGTAACGATGACGCTGGCGACGACAACGCCGCGTACTACAGCCGAGGAACCACGGACGGCTCCGTGACGGCCGAAGACTCGTACCTGATCCAGCAACTAAGCACGGGTATCTATGTGCTCGCTGTCGGTCGGTATCCTCTGACCCAAGCTGCTGCAGCTGCTGGAAAAAGCACCGATAGCGTCAACGACTTCACCCCGTACACGTGCATGGCTCGGAAGGCCAGCTACGGCAACTACAAGATCACCATGCGCACGCAGTCCACATCCACTTCGAAAGTCATCACCAAGAAGGCAAACTCGTACGTGGGCAATAGCTGCAACGTCGCCTCCTCCGTCACCAGTGAGTGCATTTACGCGCTGCCCGCAGACATCGGCACCGATATTCTCAAAACCTGCAGCTACGACAAGACCATTTACTAAGCGAATTTTCTGTTCAAGTCGTTTAAATTGCAACTTTCAACTCGATTTAAACCCTCCGGTGCAAGGGCTGGCTTACATTTCTGTTTGAAGTGTATTTTTCACATGTTATACTGTTAGTCTGAAGCCAATTACTTAGTGCGATGTGCCAATGCTCCAAGAACTAACGACGAAAGGTCCATAAGCTTTAGATTTAGATGCCTCCTTGTCGAGTGACCTTGCTTCTGCCTTGCTACCTGCGTCATCGTCGTTGTGAGTCCGCAGGAATCGCTTGTCAACACCATCAGCACCGTCGACTTGGTTCGACGTCGATGTTCCACCGTCCACAGTGGGGGGAAACGCATAGCTGCTTGTGATGAGAGTGAGCGCCGTAGTCATAAGCAGGAAGGACGATAGACGCATGATGAATTACTCCTGCCGCAGTGAAGTCTCGAACCTGAGGGATGCAAGTCCAATTGTGGAATGGCATCCCATTGACAAAGTGCTGCACCACTAAACATACGACATCAATCGAAGATGAACAAAGATGAACATTTGCCGTAAACGAGCTGCCACCTGTGTAGAATCTTAGGGAGCTCTATACTTCTTCCCGATCATCGGCTATTATCCGCTGCAGATCAACCAGCCTTTGACACAATAACCCAAAGACTCGTCACATGCGTACATATATAGTCAATGGTCCAACCTGCACCAAGCAGCAGGTGTAGCCATGCCTTTTCCGCCCTCTAGTCAATGTTGCAACCTGCACCAAGTAGCCATGCCTTTTCCGCCTTCTATTCAAGTATCTTTCTGAACCTGTCTCTCTTGATTAAAGTATGCAGCGAGCCCCATCCCACCGAAATCGAGTCAGACGTGAATGGCACAACCGAAGCGTATTGCTGGTCTCCGCTAAGCCCCAAGCTGATCATCACCCCGTTGGCCTCCCTCCTCTTATCAAGCCATGGGTACGACCGAAGACGACGGCAGATACGTGGTCTCACCCGAGGAGCAGCTCCAGAATGAGCTCAAGAGCTACGGCATCTCCCCCCAAGATCGGCGCCAGAACTTCTCCATGCTGGAGACGGCGTCGGCATCTCACAGTGACGACGGTACCACATACGAAGCTGCAGTACTTCCCTACCGACCTAGCACCGAGTCCGATACTGGTTCTGTGAACTTCACCGACTCGTTGATGGTCGTGGGCAAGCAGCTCCCGTCGGCAGCAGCTCTGGATCTCTTCGCACGGAGGAACATCGGACTATTCGTCAACTACATCGCGGTCGGTGCAGTGCACGGACTCTTCCAGTCCCTCATGTACCCGTACTTAAACGTGTACCTCAATATGGACGACTATCTGGCGTACTCGGCGGAGCGGTGGCTCGCTCTCCCCTGGCTGCTCAAAGTCTTCTTCGCGATGCTGTCGGACGGCGTTCCTATCAAAGGCTCAAGGCGGCGAGTGTACATGTTGATTGGGTGGGCGATATGCTTGTTATTTTCCTTTATATTGGTTGTTCTCCCTGTGGAGACGCCGTACTTGACGGACGGAGCTGTGACGAATACCAATGCGGCGGAGGCTGGGAACAAGTACGTGGCGATGTTCGTGATTGCTACTTTCGGGTACGTGTTGGCGGATACTGCGAGCGATGGAATGCTCGTTGAGTTCGCCCAGCTGCACCAAGCGAGCGAGCAGCAGCAGACGCAGTTTCACCACCAACAGGGCGAACTGGAAGGTGATACCGACCCGTTGCCGATGCCACCTCCACGAGCTTCAGGACCGACTTATGTAGTCACTACGCTTTTTGCCGCGCGGTATCTAGCGCAGTGTGTGACGACGTTCTTCGTGGCGTTCATGTGCAATAGTGATTCGTATGGGGGTACCTTTGCGTGGGGATCTTCAGTCAACGGTATGGTTGTGATCGCTGTACTGGTGTCGGCCGGGACAATGGCAGCTACGTGGTTTTGCTTGCAGGAAGACGGAAATCCTGCAGGATTCAACGTCCACGTCCTAACGCCGCGCGAGTGGAAAATCACCATCCGCAAGTTGTTCCACCAGCGAGCAATCGTTCAGCTGATGGGCTACATCTTCGTTTCGCGGGTGTGCTTCACGTACTATGCTACATCGGCCAAAGCGATCTACCAGTACTGGGCTCCAGCAGAACCGTTGACGACCAACATTTTCTCTAGTTTGAACGCTGCTGCGTATGCTGGGGCAGCTCTGTTGGTCGGGCACGGGCCTACGATGCGCATCTTGCAGAAGCTTGGATGGCGTCAGACTGTAGCTGGTTCAGTGGTGGTCTCCGCTGCTCTCACTCTGGTTGTGGCTCTTTTTACGGTGTACAACATGGTGCGCGTTGCTGCCCTCACGCTGTTGGTAGAGCAGGTTATTGTCATTTTTGAGGCGGTGGCATTCTTCGTGGCGCTACTTGCAGCTGTAGCAGTCGCTGAATCGGGGCTCGAGTGTACGTCGTTCAGTTTGCTTGTTACAATAGGGAATCTGGCCGTTCCGTTTACCATTTCGCTGTCGCAAGCCGTTGGAGAACATTTTGACGTGTACGACTCGGAGTACGAGTCGGATTCGAGTCATGCTCGTGCTCAAGCAATGTACTGCTTCCTCGTTGCGGTGGTCATTCGAGCTTTGCACCTTGTAGTGCTGCCACTGCTCCCGGATCAAGCTGAAGCTGTCCGCGCACTAAAACTTTCATGCTTCAGAGGCAGAAAAGGATCGATCCTTGCCATTGCAGCGGCGGTGTGTGTGTCGTTCATGGGTTTCTGGGCGTTGCTCACAACGACACTCTCGTCCTTCGAGCGCACGTCGTGCCTCAATGTTGCTGGCGGTGAAGGCTGTTAGCGCAGATATCCACAGTCGTCACGGGCTGTATTTTTTCGTCCTCACTTCACATTTACGTCGTATAAGAGGAACTTGAGTTTTGCCTACCACGTCGCAGTACTTCATAGTGTCGTCTCTTTCGTTGCGGTTGTTAATTGCTCGCTTGCAATGAAAGACGGATGAGCAGGAGACCGAGGAATGCTGGGAGACGGCTTGCCTGGTGTACCGGGTGGAGGTTTATCACCAATGTGGAGCACTTCAACAGTAAGAATGTCATCGCAGTCTTCATTGTTGCCGTTGTCCTGAGCGTCTTTGCTCGTGTCATTTTTCGCCCTCTTTGCCTTGCGGCTTTTGATGTACGCCCGCACGGAGATCAAAATCGAGACCTGGACATGAAAAATCAGCAATTTACTCCAAGCTACTACAATATTTGCGTGCAGTTCAAAGGTTTAACTTACCACCGTTGCCACTGCCCCGAGAATGGTGATGGTCACTTTGACGTACGAAAAATCGTCACAAGTAGGCGGGTTGCGCCAGTCTCCGGTACACTTGCAGACCTTCGCTCCATCCGCCTGTGTTACCACAGTGCCTCGCGTAGGGTTGCACTTTGCGAAGTCGTCATGGTCTGTGTATACTGAGGTCGTGGTATCACGAGCAGTAGCATCCACTGGTTCATTGTGTGCTGACGAAGCAGAACCTACCAAGATGATAGATTCACTGGAGTCACACGTTCCGGTGTTGTTGCCTTCAACAACGGTAAGCTTGTATGCCTCCGTCACTTGCGTGCATGAATCTGTGCCCCAGCCACGCAAGACAACCGTCCCAGGATCATCGACGCAAATAGTGAAGACATTCCCGTTGGCGCTTGCGTCGGTGCTTCTGTTCGTGACGAAGCTCAATTGAGCCTGGTTGGCCTTCAAGAAATCGTAGGTCACGCGAGACACGTCGTTAAAGCCGAGGCTGAAAGGCTGGCCAGCCGAGACCTGAGCCGATCCACTGCTGTCGAAGGTAACCCCATCTTGGTATTCCAGCGTGCCATGAGTGAAGGAGCACCCGTAGCAGCAAATGCCCGTGGCTGCACTGCACTGATCGAACACGAGCGGGTCGTACGTGATCACGGTGTGTAGTGGGTCGGCCTGGTCCAGACATTCAGCACAACACGTTTCTCCCATCACAAGCGTAGAGCTCGCAGCAGTTATCACGATCAACAGCAGAAGTTGTGGGGGGTGCCAGCATGGTTCCATTATTGCATGAGCTCGTTTGGTGTCTCTTGTCGTTGAAATCTTGATGTCCGAGTCGACGCCTGTCAGGGGTCAGGCACAAAGATACCTTTTGGTCATTGACAACTTCAGCATGCCAATCAGCTTCATTGCTCACGATCTCATACAAGTTTGAAAGTCTCGCCACGTACAACCACCTACTTCTTGTGCTGTGAAGCGTATCAGCTCGAGTTCACCGTGTCCGCGACGGCCTGGATCCAGAATGCGGCGGCCTTTGCACCAGGGTCAGGGATACCAGCACCGAACTCCTCGCCAACGTATCCAGCACGGCCAAATGCTTGCTTGGTGGAAATTTGGGCCGTGGCTTCAGCCCCTTCATGAGCTGCTTTGGCAGCAGCTGCAGCCAATGCAGCGCCGGTCTTCGATATCGGGCTGTCAAGAGCACGAAGCGACGGCACGAGTGCATCCACCATGGTGCGCGAGCCCTCCTTAGCACCGCCGTACTTCTGAACGGCAGTGATACCCGCTCGGAAAGCTCCAACCCACGCAGTAGTGTCGACTTCCTTGCTGCTTTCAAGGTGGAGCGAGCCAGCCGTCAAGAAAATAACGTAGAGCACGCCAGAGGTGCCACCAGCACTGCGACCGACAGAGTCAGCAAGTGCACGCAGGGTCTTTGTAGCGTCGTTCAATGGGTAGTGAGCCTTCAGGTCGACAAGGATCGCTTCCGCAGCGTTCTTGAACGTGGTGCCGCAGTCGCCATCGCCCACCTTGGTGTCCCAGTTCGTCAGTTGGGGCTCGTTCTTGATCAACGTATCGCACACAGCCAGAATGCATTTCTCAAGCAGACGTCCATGGTTCGAGAGCTCAGCTGGGCGCTCGAAAGCTTTTGTGGTCTGAACAGGAGCTTCAGCCTTGATAAACGGCCCAGAGATCGATGACTGAGAGAGGTCAAAGGGCGAGTACGTCCACGCCGGAGCCGAAGTGGGGGCGTCGAAGAGTGCGAGCATGCCGGCATCGCCGCTGGAGTTCCACAGCGACAGTGAGAAGCCCGCCATGTCCAGCGCCGTCATGAACGACCCCACCATCACGCGCTCAGGCTCAATGCCCTTGGCGCGGAGAGCCTGCACCGCATACTTGGCCACCACGTAGAGCTCCATGCCCGTCGTGGCTCCCAAGTTGTTGACCATGAGCACACACCTGCTTCCCTCCTTCAATGCAAGCCCCACACTCGTCGAGTCCGTCGTGATCTTCTCCAGCAGCATCTTGCACAGCGTCAGCACGTCCTGCTGCTCGCACTTGCTCACTCCTGGCTCGCCGTGGATGCCCAGCCCCACCTCCATCTCATTGTCCTTCCACTCCCTAGAACTGTCCTCCTGTCCCGGCAGCGTGCAGGGCTTGATGGCCACGCCCATGGTGCCGAGCCTGCTCTCCCCGGTAAGTGCGTTCACCATCTCGACCAGACTGGCGAGATCTCGGCCCGCCCTGGCAGCTGCACCCGCCAGCTTGTGCACGAAGATCGTGCCGCTG
>JAHQIV010001403.1:0-11877 GCA_030463285.1 Phytophthora europaea
CGCGGGGGCGTGGCGGTGGGCGACCGCCACAGCGTCACGGACGGCGCCGCGATCGTCAAGACCGCCATGGAGAACTTCCAGCGCGTCGACATCTTGATCAATGTATGGGCAACTGCAACTTTTGTTGTGCTACATGGACTGACGGGGTCGCTGTTGTTGCTGTAGAACGCCACGGTCATCCGCGACGGGTCCTTCCGCAAGATGACGCTGGAGCACTGGTACAGAACACGGCCCCTTATTGAGAGGCGGGGGCTTGGCTGACTCCTCCTGTGCGTGTGTGCTGTAGGGACGACGTGTACCGCTCGAGTCTGCTGGGCACGTTCAGCGTGACGCAGGCGGTGTGGCCCGTCATGCGCCGGCAGAAGTACGGCCGCATCCTCAACTGCGTGTCGGGCGCCGGGCTCTACGGAAACTTCGGCCAGGTCAACTACGCCGCCATGAAGATGGGACTCGTGGGCTTCACCGTCGCGCTCAACCGCGAAGGTCTGCTGTCGCTGCTGCTGGTCGGCGTCGAGTCTCGAGTCTAGTGCCTTACGCTGCTGTGTGGTCTTTGTATGTAGGCATCAAGTACAACATTGCTGTCAATGCGGTGTCCCCCGTGGCCGGCACGCGACTTACCCAGCCGGTGTGGCCCGACGACGTCTACACGAAGCTGACGCCGGAGCTGACGTCGCCGATCATCGTGTATCTGTGCCACTCGTCGTGCAAGGACAACGGCGAGCTGTTTGAGCTGGGTGGAGGATGGGTGGGAGCTCTTCGACTGCAGCGCACGCACGGCGTCGGCTTCCCCACGGACCCGAAACAGTTCACGCCGGAGCTCGTGGCCGAACAGTGGCGCGACGTCGTCGACTTCAGCCGCGTGACTCACCCGACGTCCACCCAGGACTCGTTCGAGCCCATGATGCGCAACGTGACCGCCCCGCCGAAGTCTCTGACGACGTCTCGGTCGAGTGAGTGCGCGGAGGTGTTCGACCGCCTGCGAGCTACGCTGCAGGAGAAAGGTCACGCTCTCAGCAAGCAGATTTCGGGTGTGCTGGAATGGCACATTAACAAGGAAGTCTGGACGATCACGCTGCTGCACGGCAAGTGCACTCTGCTGGAAGGGCGCGGCCCGCGCCTAGCTCCCGACCTGCAAATCCACATGGACGAGCAGGACTTCCTGGACCTGGCGGCAGGTCGGTTGCGGTTGCAGCAGGCGCTCATCCGGAAGAAGCTGCGTCTGCAGGGCAACCTCAAGATGGCCATGAAGCTGCAGCCCTTCGCCGATCTTCTGCTGCAGCAGCACCAAGCGCGACTATAGGAAAAGGTATACGCCCAGCGAAAGAGGGTCGGACGAACGACGTTGTACTAACAAGTTGACGGATCCACCACCGAAATCGCTTGCTATTCCTCCATGGGCTCGCGCGATGCGACTTCAGACTGACAACTTGCTGACGATACAGGTACAGTAACCTGCAGGTGAGCGCTGACCAATACCTCTCATGCGCAGGAATCAAGTGGGAAATATGCTCCATCATTGAACGTGAACAACTTCAATATCCGGCGTCTCTGTCTGCAGGCGTCAAGGCGCGAGGCTGATGAACACGAGTCGTGTACCGGTCGTGTTACACGACCTTGAGACAGTCCATGACCTCGCCTGCAGAAACGCGTTGCGGATGGCTCTTGCAAAAATGGCGGGAAGGAACTCAGTCACCGACCATGCCAAGAAGGAGCAAACGGATGCATGCCACCTCCAGTAAACAGCGGATGATTAACCTGCACCGGAAGGGTGGAAGGGTGCAGATGGGCGAGGTGCCATGCCCCTTTGCGCTGTAGGTTCCCTCGGACGCGAAAGAGGGGGACAACCGCCTCGCTCACTTCTCAATTAACGCCGAAGTGGATGGCAGACCTGACCCATGGACCCCTTCCCGTCCGCGTGCCTCCAGCTCTCGCCGTACTTGCAGCCGCCCCCTAGCGTCGCCGAGTCCAACATCGAGATGGCCATTTCGGCATTGACTTACCATTTTGAAAGCCAGCTCCACAAGCGAAAACAGTCCTCACCATCGGTAGACGAAGGCAGCACAGGTATGAATTCGTTTCCGGGGCCAGCCAACGAATTCTTCCCCACCCAGGAGCGACGCGAAGCTCAAACCAGTTCTCTCACCGTAATGGAGCCATACTCGTTTTCATCGCGGTGGTCTTTTCAAGGTGCCAATACACCTGGCAGTGAAGCGCGTTCTTACTTTACCGGTGAGTTGTATCCGACTACACCGCGTCGGGAACGAACGTCAAGATACCTGACCGAGGGCGACCGCAAGAAGATCATCGCGCGGATTGACGGCGGCGAGAAGCAGGTGGCAGTTCAACGTCAGTCGCACGGCAATCTCCAATCTCTACAAGAACCGGTGGGAGGTGCTCACCCGAGATGTCCGGGACTCGACAGCCACGCACCCAAAGAGGCCGCACAAGAAATCAAGCCCTTCGCAGACGCTCCCAGCAGCTCAAACGATCGCGGCCGAACCGATTCCGTCACCAACCAGCCTGGACGTGTCCTCCACTTCTATCCACGCTGACGCTAGACCGATCGTTGGTCGTGCTGAGACCCCATCGCCATTCCAGGTGAGGCAGGCCAAACCACGTCGAGACCAGTACCTGTCGTGGCCTGGCACTCCGCTATATACCTCGCAGCAGGACCGAGAGGCACATCATGTTGTGGCAGTGGATGGTTCGGTGGTGGCGAAGCGGTTCATTGTGCACGAGGCCTCTGCCAACTCGTACCCGTGCCGAAACTTGGTCGCAACTCTGCGAGACGAAAGCAGCATCACGGTCGTGTTTCAACAGCGCGCCACGCGGTTGGCGCGTCTTCTCATAGAAGAGGTCTTGACGTGCTTGCCTCACGACGAGGAGGAAATCACGAATAGCCACGGAGACGTGTGCCATACCACGAAAGCTCTGGACGCGTCTGACTTCTGCGCTTTATCCATGGAAAACAAGGGCATGCTGCTACTCCGTGCGTTCTCGGAAGTCAGTCCCTCATCACCCACGGGTGTCGTGTCCATTGAGGGGAGACCCAGGGAGACCAGCAACAGAGGCCTTAACGTGCCTTCGAGACATGTGTTCGCGCAACTTCCGCCTATAGATCCGCGGCAGTTCGTGCTGCTCCTCGACATTGAGTGTGCAGCTGGCGAGAAGGCATGCGCTGTGCTGCACCACCTCGTGCACGACAGGCAGATCCCTGCGAGGAAAATCTACTTCGCGACGATGATCAGCGCCTTCGAGGGGCTTCAGAACGTGTTCCAGCACTTTCCAGGTGAGTCAACCGCTGCCACTTCAATATCAGACTGGGAGCCCAAAACTAACGCTGCATCTATAATCCCGACCGCAGATGTCTCGCTAGTCACAGCCCAAGTGGACACCGTACTGGACGACCAGCATCGGATCCGTCCGGACTTCGTGCAGCGCTTCTGGAACGCGCCGTCGGAACAGAATTCAAAAGTACCGTCAGCTCGCACAAGTGTTAGCCATGCGCTCAATGAAAAATGAGGTCATCTTCAATGTGGACCACTACAAAACTTCTCATTCGGTACCCTGTACCATCAACAGTACCGTATTTCTCTTATTTTCCACTTCCGGGTGATATTCCCCCGTCAGCCACCACTTCCGGGTGCCATACCCCTCTCCAGCCATCGCCACTCATTCCCGCGAGCCAAGCAGCAGCAGCAGCAGCAGCAGCGTCGCTCCCTCCCTCCCCCCCCTTCGCCCCTTCCCCCCAGTAGCCCACACTACGCAGCAGTCATGAGCAGCCACGAGGAGACGGACGCCGGCGTGAGCGTGCCGCCCGACGCCGCGTTCGACCTGACGAACCGCCTGGCGCCCTTCATGGACCTGCACTTCATGTTCCCGCTCATCGACTTCCTGTCCAGCAGCGAGCTGTATGACGAGCCGCAGCTCATGGCGGCCAAGCTGGCGCTGCTCAAGCCCACGAACATGGCGGACTTCGCTGTGGAGATCCACCAGACGCTGCACGGCTCGGAGGACGTGCCCGAGGAGTTCGAGACGCGCCGCGGCGAGATCCTGGACGCGCTGAGCTTCGCCAAGAGCGAGTGCAGCCCCATGCTGGTGCTCATCGAGGACGAGGAGAAGATCATGCAGCTGCAGAGCGAGAACCTGCTGAACGCCAGCCACCTCGAGCAGAACGAGGGCATCACGCCCGCCGTGCTGGACGGACTCTACAAGTACGCCAAGCTGCAGTACGAGTGCGGCAACTACCAGGACTGCCTCACGTACCTCACGTACTACGGCGTGCTCATCCCCAACTCGTCCGAGCAGTACCTCAACGCGCTCTGGGGCAAGCTCGCCGCCGAGATCCTCATCTTCCGCTGGGACGACGCGCTAGCCGACATCTCCCGCATCAGCGACGTCATCGAGAGCAGCGTGCGTGTTGATTAGCTGTGTGCCGTGCTCCTAGCTACTACGTGCCTGACTGATGATTGCTTTGTGTTTGTTTGTTGATGGTGGCAGACCATTATGAGCCCCGTGGAGCAGCTCCAGCAGCGCACGTGGCTGCTGCACTGGTCACTGTTCGTGTTCGCGTGGCACGAGGAGGGCCGCGACGCCATCGTGGACTTCATGCTGCAGTCGCGCTGCGTGGAGGCCATCCAGAGCAACGCCCCCTGGCTGCTGCGCTACCTGTGCGCCGGCGTGATCCTGCACAAGCGCCGCCGCAACCTCGTCAAGGACCTGCTGCGCGTGCTCCGCGTGGACGACAAGGGCTACCGCGACCCGATCGTGGACTTCGTCGAGTGCCTATTCGTCAACTTCGACTTCGAGTCGGCCCAGGAGAAGCTGCGCGAGTGCGAAGTCGTGCTGGCCAGCGACTTCTTCCTGTACGAGAAGAACTCGACGGACTTCATGGAGGCCGCTCGTCTGGCCATCTTCGAGATGTACTGCCGCGTGCACCGCACCATCGACATGAAGGCGCTGTCGTCCAAGCTGGCGATGCAGGAGGACGGCGAGGCCGAGAAGTGGATCGTGAACCTCATCCGCAACGCCCGCCTCGACGCCAAGATCGACTCTCAGGAAGGACGCATCGTTATGGGCACGCCGCAGAACTCGGTCCACCGCCAGGTGATCGACAAGACCCGCGACCTGGCTGCGCGGACCTGCAGCATGGTGGCTCAGTTCGAGCGCATCGGCAAGCGAAAGACCTTCCAGTGAGCGAGGGCTGTTTGACACCGACCGAGTCGCGCCACACGCAGCAACGCGAGATCGGCCTGCGCTCCGCTCCCGGCAATAGGCAAGAGACAGAGGACGACAGTGCAGGAGTCAGCGATGCCACGTGACGTGAGCAGCACCACCGACTCGGAGGAACGACGCAGGAACGGGGGCAGGTGGGGGCTGAGGACTAAATATATAGTAGACCAGTGCGTGGTTTTTTCGAGGCTCGTTCTCCATTGTCTCTAGGATTCCCATTCGCGCTTGCAGCGGTGATGCGGGTGACGTTGTGCCAAGGTGTCGAATTCGACTCGTCGACATTTTGGTGTGGTGGTTTCTGAGGCTGCTGGTCGTTTCGAGCGGTTGCGTTGCGTTGGTTGGTTTTCCTCCATCATCGCATTGCGTTGGTGGTCGTCTCCGGGTCTCCATGTGATCCGTGGCAGGCGGTTCTTCACTAAACAATTTGCGATGGAGTCCAGGAGACGAAGCTTCGGGGATACGGATACAGACGTGCTAATGCGACGACCGAGGGCCCTCTACATTCTTGGTGGAGGGTGGATTCTGTTCGTGTGCTGGTTCGTCGGGTCCTTGGCAGGCTTTGACAAGCGCGTATCAAACCATCAAACCTTCACCATCCGCAGTCAGGATGTCGACGAGTACTCGCAGCACCAGGTCTTGCTCAAGATCCCAGCGCCTGAACCCGAGCGAGTCCTGGAAGACTTTACTGTGGACGTTCAGCAGAGTCAAGAAGTGCTGCCCATGGGGGACGAGTTCTACACGTCGGACTTCGGCGAGAACGACACTTCGACGACAATCATCTTCAACGTGTTCAAGGGCAGACCAAAGGCGCTTGCTGTGCAACTGATGAAGGCACTGACGCAGAAGTACGTCTCGCCGCCGGAGGTTTGGGTCATGTGCTTTAACTCGCCCATGGAGAAGAAGTACCGGCACGTGGTCGAAGAAGTGAAAAAGAAATTCCCCAACGTAGCGGACAAGGTCAAGTTTACGGTCTCGGATTTCAACTACAAGTTCCACGGACGCTTCCTGCTGGCGTACATGGCCACCACCAAGTACGTGCTGATTGTGGACGATGATAAGGCCATCGACGGCGACACAGTGAACGACTACATCAAGTACATGAACATCAAGAAAGGCGTGTGGGGCAACAATGGCCACCGTCGGGCGGCAACGTTCGAGGGCTACAAGAGCTGGCCCCGCAACTTCACGGGCGAGGACATGGCTGAGCAGGACTATCTCAGTGGCATGTGGTTCCTGGAGCAGTCGTGGCTTGAGTACTTCATGAAAGAGCGTCCACCGTCCTGGGCAACATCGGAAGACATGCACCTCTCACATGTCATGAGGAAGTACCTCAACCTGAACACGTACGCGGGTCGAGTTGCAATTGGCAAAACGCTCCCCAGCAAGCCGAAGGAAGTTCAGGCGACGCAAGGATCCGCTTTGGACCTTCGCGAATTCATCTTCGACCACGAGCTTGGACGTGGCAACAAAGTCGTCAGCGTCGACGCGCCGATCAAAACGCTCGTATACGTCGAGACAGTTGGCGACATTGAAGACTACTCGGCGAAACTTGACGCGTGCCCGTCGCTAAATAGCAGTGTGGCGGTCAATGTTGGGGATGTCAATGGCACGGCGGTCTCGGGTCCGTGGTGCGATGGCGGCAAGACGGCTGCGGTGTTCCGCGGGGCTAAGGAGCAGGACGTTAACGGCCTCATCGCCGCCGCTGAAAAGCTCTGCGCCAAAACTCAGTGCGAGTATTTCAGCGTCAAACCAACGATCAGACACGGCATCAAATACTTCAACATGCGCGAAGGCTACGGCCAAACCAGCACCGGCGTCGAGATCCCGTTCCAGACGGGGGCGTCCGACGTGCTGCTGTCGCTCGTGGGCATTCTGAACAACGTGTTGCCGCAGACGTTGTTCGTCCCGGACGTGGATTTGATGCAGTGGCCCGAGACGGACGCTGCGAAGCGCAACCGCCTGCAGATCTACCACCGCACGGTGCTGCTGGCGGTGGACATCCACCGGAACTCCAAGACGAACGGCAAAGTTATTGACGATGAAAAGAAGGACGAGTGGGTGGTCACGGATGACTTCCCGTCTCGAATGGAGACGTTGATATGGCAGCGAGGGTCGACTGAAAACCCCGTTCAGTATTTGTCATAAGCCATGGATTTGGATGAAGAATATATATCGTTTTCTTTTTGAACGACACCATAATCTTGGCCTTCAACTAGCTGTACCAAAGATTGCTGTCGTAACGAACGATGCATTGAGATCACGGAATGATGAGCTAATGACTATACTCTACTGGTTGCACTGGTTGCAGTCGTCATCGAGTGGCGTTGATCGTCAGCGTTCTTCGATGTCTTCGTCTCGTCCCCGTTCTTGCCCGAGTCAGTCCTCACAAGTGCCGCTGGTGTGAAGCCGAGCAAGACATCAACACCACGATACTCCTGAGCTATCTGCTCGATTTTGTATTTCGTTTACTGTTCGAACGATTGTCCCGAGCTTCCGCCCGGTATCATCTGGATCATTTTTCAATCGCAGCATCAAGGCAAACGTTGACACCGTTAGCTCCAAAATGAAGCCCATTTATAAAAGTAAGTATCCTCAGGGCCTCAAGCTTTACATGGTACTTGGTGGGACAGCGCTTTTCGTGATGTGCTTCTCCATAGTCTTCATGCTGGGCCACCGTGTCATTGAGACAACTGGAGGAGAGCTACATGGCGTCCTGCGTTCGAACAAGAAACCAATCGAGGCGTTTTCGCACGAACATCCACCTCCAGATGAACAGACCAAGACGACACTTGCAGTGCACCCCAGTCGAGAGACGTTTGCCATGAGTGATGACTTCTATACGTCTGATTTCAGCGCAAACGACACGTCCACGACCATCATCTTCAACGTCTACCGAGGTGAGCCCGAGGCGCTGCGGATGCAGCTGGAGGCGGCGCTCAGCCAGGAGAACGTGGTGCCGCCCGACGTCTGGGTCATGTGTTTCAACTCGCCCAAACGACACTTGTACCAAGCCGTCGTGGACGCAATCCGAGTGCAGCGCCCCGCACAAAGCCAACGCCTGGTCTTGACGGCGTCCGAGTTCAACCACAAGTTCCACGGGCGCTTCCTTCTCGCGTACATGGCGACGACCAAGTTCGTGCTGATCGTGGACGACGACCGCGCCATGGACTCCACGACCGTGTTCGACTACATCCAGTACATGCAGCGCCAGAAGGGCGTGTGGGGAAACTCCGGCCACCGCCGTGCAGCGACGTTCGAGGGCTACAAGAGCTGGCCCACGGTCGGATACGACCTCTCGACCACCGACATGGAGGAGCAGGACTACCTCTGCGGCATGTGGTTCCTGGAGCAGTCGTGGCTGGAGTATTTCATGAAGGAGCGACCGCCGTCCTGGGCGACGTCGGAAGACATGCACCTGTCGCACGTCATGAGGAAGTACCTGAACCTGAACACGTACGGCGGCAAGGTGGCCCTGGACGCCCCCGCGTTACCAGGAAAAGAGTACGCAGCGACGAAAGGGTCGGCGCTGGACCTGCGGGAGTTCATCTTCGACCACCAGCTCGGTCGCGGCAACAAGGTGGCGAGTGTGGATCAGCCGCTTCAGTCGTTGGTGTACGCGGAGACTGTTGAAGACATCGAGGGGTTCATAGCGAAGCTCGATGCTTGTGCTCCAGTCGACGCAGACGGTTCTCCGTGGTGCAATGCCGGCGGGACGGCTGCGGTGTTCCGCGGGGCCAAGGAGCAGGACGTTAACGGCCTCATCGCCGCCGCTGAAAAGCTCTGCGCCAAAACTCAGTGCGAGTATTTCAGCGTCAAACCAACGATCAGACACGGCATCAAATACTTCAACATGCGCGAAGGCTACGGCCAAGCCAGCACCGGCGTCGAGATCCCGTTCCAGACGGGGGCGTCCGACGTGCTGCTGTCGCTCGTGGGCATTCTGAACAACGTGTTGCCGCAGACGTTGTTCGTCCCGGACGTGGATTTGATGCAGTGGCCCGAGACGGACGCTGCGAAGCGCAACCGCCTGCAGATCTACCACCGCACGGTGCTGCTGGCGGTGGACATCCACCGGAACTCCAAGACGAATGACAAATGGGGCCAACGGGCCAACGAGACCGACCAGTTCCCGACTGGCATGAGGACCTTTGTGTGGCAGAACGACGCCCCGACATTCGACGAGCACTTTCTAGTGTAGTGAACGAGAAATTGACGGGTCTTTTTAACGCTAAGAACTTATATATCGTACTTAAGAATGTATCACTAAATACGATTGGTCGGTCGCCCTCTCAGCCGCACAGTCAAGTCTCCTACAGCTCCGACACAGACATGAGCGGCGGTGGCGAGTATCCGTACCCCAAGTACACGTGGTCCCCGGCCGGCGGCTGGTGGGCTAAGACCAAGAACTGGCAGCGCAAGACGGGAGTGGCGCTCGTGGTGCTGGCGGCGGCGGCGGCCCCACTCGCGCTGTTCTCGAGCTCGAACCACATCAAGTTCCCTGCCGAGGAGCGTCGCAAGCTCTAGAGGGGCAGAAGGTGATGAGAATGGAGGGACGGCAGAACCCACGACAATGCAATTAATACGTGGACGGACCAACGAGCAGAGCGCAACGCAGACGAGAAGAAGACGAAAAATCGACGACAGACGCGGAGGAACCACCGGAAAAATAAAGACCCCCGAGGGGAACTCGACCAAGTAGGGCGTCCTAGTCTTTCAAGTGCTACTAGTCCACGAGTTGCTGTGCTGTTTAAGTAGCTGTTGCTCTTCTTCTTCTACTTCTTCTTCTTTTGTCGCAGTGCTTTTATGTAGGCTCTATTTCTTACGGAAGGATGCAACGGATCGAATCAGAGGTGGGTCTACAGTAGCTAGACTCAAGAGGTTTTCATTACTTCGTTAGTTTAGGGTCTTGGACTAGTTGGTGGCGCATGTAGCAGAGAGACGGAGACGGCGAGATCAAAACTCGTGGTTGTTGAAGCCGCGACGGATAGGAGACAGTGAGGCGGCTGCTTCCGGTGGCGCCGCCTGGTTGTTCGTGGGCAGGAGCTTGGGCAGCTTGAACCCCCATGCCGACTTGGGCTTCGGCTGTTTCTTCTTCCGGTATGCAGCCGACGTGGTGCCACCCGCGGTCCCTTCATCGTCCTCATACTCGCTCAGATACTCCGTACTTGTGTCAACGCTCGTATCGGCGACTGTCTCGGTGTACATGTTGGGCTCGTCTTGGCGGCGATGGTTGTGGGGAATATCGTGATGGTCGTACTCGTTGTACACATCGCAGTCGTCATGGTCTTTATGGCTGTCATCGTCTTTGTGGTAGTTGTGATGGTCATTGCGGTAGCCATGATGGTTGTTGCTGTAGTCCTGGTGATCGTTGCGGTTGCTGTGGTCGCTGTGGTGGTCATCGTCGCTATGATGGTCGTCGTGGTCATCATTGTTTCCACGACCACTGCCCACCATGTCATCCGTCGGCACATCCCAGCTGACCTTGCCCGTTTCGTGAGCGTAGTAGTAGGTTCCGGGGTAACCGCGACTCTCGTGCTTAGTCCAACCCGGGGGCAGCTTCTCACCAGACTCTCGGTCGTCCGTCGAAGCAAGTGAGACCGTGTCTTCTTCCGACGATCGGTCGCTACCTCGGCTCTTTTGTGCCGTCATATCCTTGCGCCTTGATTGCGGCGCCGATCCAGAGTCCGATTCCGTGCTTCGTGTCGATCGCGGCAGGGTGCGGTTTCTCCTAGAATCCTCATCGTCTGCGTCGTCTTCAGGTTCAACCAGCTTCTTTGTAGACGGGTTCTTTTTCTTCTTTGCCTTCCACATAGCAAGAACGTCAGACACATTGTCTAGAGACGCCGGTGGCTCCTCCCGAACCTTCTCCTTCGGTTTCTCGCGAGGCTTCTCCAGAAACTTCTCTCTGGGTCTTTCCTGGGGCTTCTCCTGCGGTTTTTCCCTGGGCGTATCCTGAGGTTTCTCCCTGGGCGTATCCTGAGGTATCTCCTTGATCTTCTCCTTGATCTTTTCCTCGGGCTTCTCCTGCGGTTTTTCTTGAATTACTGGCGGCTGATCCTGAGGCTTACGCTGTCTCCTGCTCCTGATAGCAGCAAGAGTCTCCTCTCCCTCGTCCTCCGACAGCTCCAAGAAGCTCGTGTTCTCGCGCCTAGAGACGGCACGCTGGATAACCTGCGCAAAGCCCATGTTTCGTCGAGCGCTCGTGGTTCCTCCCTTTTCCGCCTTCATCTGGCCAAGCTCCTGCTTTTGCTGGTCCAACTTGGTCTGCAGGTTGACCAGCACGTCCTCCATCCCCTCGAGCATCGCCAGCATGTCGTCCGCAACGTCATCCAGATCCTCTGGTTTCACCTCCGGGAGCTCGTCGGTGTTGCCGCCGTCCACTGCGCGCATCTTCTGCAGCAACGTCTTGGCCTTGACTCGCAGGTGCCTCTTCACGTCGGCCTCCCTCTGCTGCGTCTCCTCCAGCTGCGCCACGCGGGCCTGCGCGTCCTGTAACTGGTGCACCGTCTGGAAGAACTGCTCGTCCTTCTGGACGCTGAAGCGGTGGTTGCGGATCGCGTCCATCCAGAGCTCGGCCTCGGCGCTGTCGTCCGTGTCGAGGTACAGCGGCCGCATTTTGGGGACGTCCCCGGCCGCCGTCTGCTC
>JAHQIV010001404.1:0-11874 GCA_030463285.1 Phytophthora europaea
GTGCTGGACCCGCGCCCCGTGAGCGACCGCTCGTACCTCAACGGCTGCGTGCAGACGCTGGTGGAGTTCCTGGGCGACCGCATGTACGACCAGACGCTGTCCCCGGCTCTGCTGAAGCGTGGTCCATCCAAGAAGGACTTCTACAACATGATCCTGTTCCTGTTCAAGCAGGTGGACCCCACCTTCGAGTTCGGCATCAAAAGTGAGGAGGACGTGGTGCTGCAGTTCCGCAACCTGCGGTACCCCATATCCATCAGCAAGGCGTCGCTGGCTGCGGTGGGCTCACCGCATACGTGGCCGACGCTGCTGCTGTCCATTTCGTGGCTCATTGAACTGCTCAGCGTAAGAAGAAGAGCATTTTTCGTACTTAAATGTTTATTTGTGCTGTGTACTGATGTTGGTGCTGGTGGTAGTATGATGAAGCTATTCAGCAGGCGAACGAGATGGAGCTGAGTGACGAGAACGATGAAGAGAATGGAGACAAGCATTTCTTCACGTACCTAGATGCGTCGTACCACGTCTTCCTGGCGGGCGAAGACGACAAGTTTGCTATGCTCGAGAGAAAAGAGCGAGAGAAACTGAGTACGCTGAATTTGCGTCTAGCTATTCGAGGGCTTGAACTGACCCAAACTGTTGCATTGCTGCAGTCGCGCGGAATGAGGTTGCCAAGCAGGAGACCAGCGAGTTCGAGCAACAGCGCGAAGAGCTGAAGAAGCGCGTCGTAAAGGCTAAGCTGGACAAAGTACGTTGGTCTAGCTAGAGTTTGGTGGAAATGCGAGTGACGAGCTGGATGTCTACAACGTCATTGTTACCCACAGAATGCGTTATCGGAGCTCAGCAAAAAGAAAGAAGATTGCGAGAGCGATTTAAAAGAGTTCCAGACGGTGGTGAGTAGATACGAGAAGCACAAGGTGAAACTGGAGAAGAGAATCAAGTCTCTTTCTGAAGCAAAGCAATCTCTTGGTACGTTTGGTCAATGCGCAACTTGGCGTTAACTTCTACAGTACTTGGGGCTGATTTTTTGTGGTTAACAGAGAAGGAACTTAGCGCTCGTCAGCAAGATATTCAGAGCTTGCATACCCGCATTGAGATGCAGGAATTGTCTGCGTACGACATTGATCAAATTGCTCAAGAACGCGCTCGACTGACAGACCAGCTTCATCAAGTGGATGATCGCCAGAACGAAATTCAGCAACAGATTGTTAAGGACGAGAATCGTGCTGTCAGCATACGGGATGGTGTACGTACCTGTGTTTATTGCACGCATGGTTCCTGCAATTTAATCTCATATATCGTATCGACATCGTATGCCAGCTGGACAATCAAATTCGCGAGTACATCAATACTTGCAAGCGGCTAAAGATCATACCGCAGGAAGCAAAGAATTCTCTCGGCTTTAATTTCATCGTCGGACTGAATATGGATCCGAATCTAGAAGGACTTGATGCAGTGTCCAAGCTGGCGCACCACTTGAAGACGGATGTTCGGAAAGCGGCACTTGAACTAAAGCAAAACCGTGTCGCACGCGCCAATGCTGGTTTGGACGAAGCACTCGTGCTGGATGAGCAGTTGCAGCAATGTGAAGACCAACTGAACATCGAGATTCAAACTGAGAAGAGGTGGGAATCCGAGGTGAAGAAGTATACTGAGCAACTGCGCAGGGAACGCGAAAAGCGTGACGAAAATCTCAGGCGGAAGATAGTTGCAACTGAAGAAGTGGAGATGAAGATCACGAATATCTCGAATGAGGATAACCTCGTCGAAGAAGAGGCCACGAGCCGCCAGTACCTGGTGGACCTGAGGAAGGCGTAAGTTTACTGCATGATTATCTTGCGCGAGCATGATCGCTGTGCATGACCTGATGAGCACAGTAGATTAACCTGTGTTTGTAATGCATTTCTCCTGCAGGTCGGTCGAGATGGCAGTGACCTATCAAGCGTTGCTCGACAAGAACCGGCATGCTGTCACGAACGTCCTCATGGCATGCACGAACCACAAGGCCATGGTTGATCGAGCTATTTCGTCCCTAGAGGCGGAGGTTAGCAAGGTAGAGCTTTGATGCATTGTACTCGGTATGGACACTTGCATCTGATGGAAGCGTGCAAAATATTGTAGGAGTAACAGAAAATGATTTTTATCAAGCAGACTTGCCATGTCCTCCTTACAATCAGCTTTGCGCAGTAGTGCACTTCACCCTACTCGTAAGCTCACGAAACGCGATATCTTCTCATGGACAAGCCTCAGATATGGATGGCGTTGCTGATATTCACGCGCAAACTACGCATCTAGCGATGTCGTGCGCAACACAAACTGGTCGAATCTCTCCTGCAGTTTCTGCCGCTGTGCCATGCGTCGTCGCACGAGACTCGAGCGATTCTGTTTCCAGAATCGGATCTCATCTTCAGGGATGCCGTGATTATCATCGTCGGTATCCACGTCAAGCTCCGGCAAGGATGATGTGAACTGGTTCGACGCGTCCCAACCCATAGACGAAAGTAGCTGCCACTCCATGCGTTCGTCATACGTCAAATTCCCACGGAGGCATGGTTCATCACACGTTGAGTCACACTGATGCGATCCCATTGGATCCATGGATCTGCTGGAGTTATTGAGATCATCGTCATCCCCTTGGCTACTAAGAGAGTTGGTCGAAGATTGCGACGTCACGGTCTTACTACTATCCGACTGCTTGCGTGTCTTGGTCTGTTTCGGCTTCTGTTTCTCGGCTGGTTGACTCTTCTCCGATTCTGACCGATCCGCTTGCTTCTGTTTCGTAGCCGACTTTCGCTTTTTCTTCTTCTCTTTTCGCTTTTCCTTCTTCTTCGCCAACCTCCGCGACTCGTCATCTTCCTCTGCAAGCAACTGCTCCATCATCTCCTCCCCGTGGAGCGCTTCCACTGCTACGTCAAAATTGCGGCGAAGAGTTGACACAGCACAGTGCACCAGCAATTCCTCTGACCGCTTTTCTGATCGAGACTTCGTCCACAAGTTCTGCATCTTGTCCCAAATAACCATGCCCAGACATATGAGAACTTCGTCTTGTGCCTCAGCGATCGTCCGAGCATGACGATCGCCCCAGTCGCCTACAACCTCCTGGTCTGCCCGCGACATCAGCTGGGACATAAACTCAATATTACAAGGAACGATAATCTGGTTTGTGGCACGCGAGAACGCGAGCTCGTCGAATAAATACGACGTGTAGTGCAGATCATCGCCATAATCGCTGTGTTCATGGTGCTTTTCCGAGCACTCAAAGCCTCCGCAGTCCTCGCAGTCGTCTTCGCTGCAACTCGACCCAATCAGCAGATCATACGCCTCTAATACCTTCTCCTTGCATCGACAACAAAAGCGATGACGCCGCAGATAACTCTCCAGATCGGTCAGGAACTGGTCCGAATCAATATGAGAGAGATGCCGCTGGTGGTCCTCGGGGAGTTTATGCCACAGCGCCTCGAACGCAGCAGGACGTGGACGACCGCGCACTCGCTGCGAGTGGAGCGGACACCTCGCCCGCGAAGTTCCTGCTTTGCTGTTCGGCTTGGTCGGCTTGGCCAGCGTCGTCGCAGCCCACCGCTCCTGGTGGTAGAATAGCGAGAATGACGTGTCCGGGCTGTTGAGATACGACTCGTTGAGGCGGAAGTGGCTGTCCTTGTCGAAGCAAAGCCCCGAGCGGCTGACGAGCTGAGGGACACGCACGATGCCGTCCACCAGATTGTAGAACAGCGCCTCGGCGCTATTGCGGCAGCCTGGACACGGCAGCAGGTCGGTGGCCGTCTCCAAGAACTGGTTGGCGTCTCCTCTCAGCGCTGCGACGCGCTCGCGGTCCGTCAGCAGCAGCCAGCGCTGTCACAAGCACAGCACAGGCACGTCGTCGTTAGCTCCTGCTGTCTGTCTGCCTGCCTCCTGCTTCTTCTGTCCAGAGTCTCTCTCTCTCTCTCTCTCTCACCTTGCGGAACTCGCGCGTCTCGGCGGCGCTGGGCTGGCACTGGCAGCTGGCGTTGGGGCCGCACTTGTCTTCGGGCTGTTTCGAGCCTGCAGCGTCTGGGCTCGGCTCGCGGTCGCTCCCCGCCATGGCTATCAACTCGGTCACGCTTCTAATCTTCTCCCGCACAATAAATCATAGCACAAAAACTAGGTGAGATCCCTCGCTGGCTTAGAGCGTGGCGTGGCCGATGCGATGCGCCCCGACGAGCGAGCGCGCACACGTTTGAGCCGCACCTTGACTGACTGGGACCCCTGCCTGGGTCACTTGGCTACTCACTCACTGAAGGCCTGCGCGCGCGCTCTGGAGCTTGGCTGTTGCCGACGGCGGGCGCTTTGTATGAGGCCAGCACAGGCTCTCGCTCTCTATTAGCCCTGGCCCTAGAGATTTTTAACCAATGGACAGTCGCGTGATATAAACAGACGCCGGATAAATGGATACGGTATGCAACCGCAGAGGAACTGCAACAACGGCAACTATAACTGCTTGCAGCTAAATAGTTTATTGCTCCTGCTGCTGCTCCTCATTCTCCTGCTGCCGACGAGTGTGCAACGTCTCGGCGATCCCGTGCAGTCGAGAGACTTTATCGTCCCGTGTCAGGCGCCGCATCTTCTTGGGGAAGTTGGGAAGGTCTCGCCAGTTGAAAAAGTCGGGGACGCGCTTGAGCTCCGGCGTGTGCTTCATGACGGCCGAGTGCTTCGAGATGAAGTACGGCAGCAGCGCCAAGTGAGCGAACTCGTCCTCCATGTGCCAGGTCAAGTTGCGCTCCAGCATCACGTGCGACCGACGCAGCACTCGGATGTCTGTGTGGCTCAGTAACCGCTGCCGCGCCATCCGCTGCATCAGAGCCTCCGCTTTCTGCACAAGCCAACAGCAGAGGAGAGCACGAGTCCAAGTGTAAGTCCAAGGCGCTGTTCTTCAACAATATCTTTCTGCCAAGCTCATACCAACCTTTGCGCCTTGAACTGGCCTTGCCTTTAGCCCGATGACAGGATCCAGTAGTTTCGGCCCATCAGTCGGTGCCGTCTCCGATTTCTTTTTGTTCGCAGTCGGCTTCCCGACGCGATTGTTCATACCAATCACTTTCCGACAATTGGGTGCGCCGCATAAACACTCGGTGATCTCCTGTACACAGCAGCATAAATTGTTAGACACGGTGAGGCCACGCTGGTAGGATATTCGAGGCTGTAGAGCTCACAGCTTTGCTGAATGACTCGAACTTGTAGTCAAACGTCAGCTCCTCGCCGGCGACGATATCGCGCAGAGCAAAAATGGCGCACCGCTCTTCGCCATTGACGTCCCACTTCTCTACTCCGCAGTTTGGGTCGCAGCTGTGGTTGATGAAGCGTGCCCACCCGCCCATGCGCGTGGCATCAATGACTTCGCCACCACTCAACACCATCATGTAGCGGTGCTTCTCATTATGGTAAAGCTGTCGACAAAGACCATTAGCTCAGCACAACGACAAGGTAAAACTACGGAAACACGCACCACTCGTCGCATGTAGTACTCTTGCTCCGTCACGATCTCGCCCATATACTCTCCGACAAAGGAGCCTGCCTTCACGTTCTCCAACAGCCTCAAGCCGAGTCCTTTTCTCTCACAATCAACAAGCTGTGTAGACGGCATGGCACCCCGCTGTATCCTCATATTGTCACATCGATCGGCACACTTGCAGAACCCCGGAATGCACTCCACCAAAGCCTACTCACAACGTTACACCATTAGCGTTAGCGTTAGCGTCATCAAACGTGCTGCAACGTCAAAAGTCCAGCCTCGTGACACTTACAGCCCGATTTAAGCAGTCATCAAGACATCCCATCTCGTTCTCGTTCGTTGGGGGCTTGCAGGAGCAAATGGTCACTTCGTCCTAACAAGCGCAAGCCGTTAAACACGACGGTTATCCCAACTCCAGAGCCGGTTAGCACTCCGGACGCAGCGCTCAGAAGCTGCGCCTCAGCCCAGCAAGTACCTCGGCCAGTTTGCGCTCTTTCCGCTGGACGTAGACGTTATGCTTGATGATCTGGATCTCAGCTAGCGCCACCTCGATGGAGCGTGTCCCCGAGACACGGCTGACACGAAATGCCTGCTCCCGATCGCCAGCCCTGACGTGTCAACACGATTTTCTCAGCACCGCGAGCACAACAAGTGATGCAACCCGCACCGTTATATAGCTAGCGATCTCTACTATCTGGAAACCAACGGAATCGCTCGAGATACGTACAGCGAGAGCGCAGACAAGTCGCCAGCCGCGTCCTCTTCCTTCGGCGGCGCCTCCTCTTTCATGACCTGGTCCATCGAGACGAAAAGTGGCAAACTTTTATGTGGTCGACACCTGTCTCTTATTGGCTGAAAATGAAGCTATAAAAACTCAACTCGAGCCAATCAACGGAAGCCGAACGCAATCTCGAGGCGACACTTTGAAGAGCATGGAGCTTCTCGCGGACGCGGTGTGGCAGTGGCGCCCCAGGGCGACACTCACGGCTGCAGACTCGTGCGATCGTTGCACCGTGTTGGCCTTGCAGTACAGTGACTGCGCCGTGCTCCGTGTGCGCTGGAATACCGATAATTTGGTCCAAACAGACGGATACGCAGAGCCTCAAGTGGGTTCAGAGCCGCTGGATCGCGATCTGGAGCTGCACGGGCACGCAGAGCGTGTTGTTTGCGTTAAAATTTACGCTAAAGATTGCTCGGTTGTGACTGTGTGTTCTGCGTCTCGAGATTGGTGCGTTGTTGTTGCAATTGATGTTGTTTAGGGACTGACGGACGCTGTGCGCAGTGTCATTGTGTGGCATATTACAGGGAGGTCGCGCGTGGCGCAATCCATCCTGGTGGAGAACTTGCCCGCAGAACCAGGGTGGGTGGCGTTCGATGACACAGGCACATTAGCGGCAGTGGCGAGTGAACGGGACGTCAAGATCTTCGTCATCGAGCGAAAAGAGGTGCTGGTCACGCTGGAAGGACACCTGGCACGTGTACGTGTTCTTGCATCTTTTTGGTAGGTGTGCTGTATGAAGTTTGATGTTGATGCCGGTTAATCTAGGTGACAAAAGGAGAATTTCACCCGATCCACCATCACTTGCTGGTAACTGCTTCCGAAGATCGGACATTCAAGGTATACGCTACTTTAGAACTCAATCGATGCAAAAGAGGTGTTTGTACTAACATGCGCATGTAGATTTGGGACCTAGCTACAAGAACACTGTGGTTTCAATCCGCTGTGCTATCAGCGTTTTCAATTCTATCTTTCGCGCTTAACCCGGTAAATGGAGACGCTGCTTTTGGATTTGCCGACGGATCCGTCAAGATATTTGCGCTCTTGGACCGCTATGCAAAAGAACTCACCGCATTCAATGTTGAGAACTTTATGCGCAAGTCATTGCGTAAAATGCAGGTTTGCGTACAACATCACTTTCGATATTTCATTAATATTGTATCTTACTTACATGTCTTAATGTACGCTGGCCCGTAGGAAACCGAAGATGAGACGCGTCAAGACATGCCCCAAGTCATCAGTTCTCTTCCGCCGTGGGCACGAAGTCAAAGAGCACAGAAAAACTCGACTGTTGTCGGTGTATCGGCTAGTTACGGATCTGTTGACGGCCTTACCCAATCCGATGAAGACCAGGGTAACACAGAAATTTCTTGCCCAGTTTTATCGATGAAGTACGTCTGCGTGAATCGCTCAGATTCCGGACTCTCCGGACACACTCAAGAACTCAGATTCAATAGCCACAGCAATCGCGAGTTACTCGACTACAAACAGCTTCTTGTTGTTGGCGTTCCGGGCTATCTTTTGAGCGTGAACGCGTACTCATTTGAGATCGGGATTGTTCATGACTTCCAACAACCTCTCGAGGTAAGAACCGAGCCGCTTGATCCGATTTGTGTGGCAAAGGACATGAGCTTCTACCATCCACCAAGTTCAAGCAATCTTCTGTGCGGTGTGTTGAGCGCTTTCCAGCCCTGTTTTACGATGCTAAGTACTACAATCGCAGCCAGCAGTCCCCAAAAAGGTAATCAAGTGGAAGCGAGGACATCAAGTGACTACCCGATCTTTCAAGAGCGAAGTGCTTCGGACGAACACAATGAGTGGGTGTCCATAATTCCACGAGGACCGCCACCCAAAGACAGTGTGTTGAGTATGCCACCACTTTCGGCAAGGAAGACTCCGCCAAAAGGTGCTAACAACCTGGACAAGCCCGTCACATTTCATACTCGAATCAAGTCCTCTGGGTACGGATCCTCTGCAACTCTAAGACGAACACCGCCAAAATCGCGCATGGTGGCGCGCAAGCCCAACTCTGGATCCCGATCGCAGGGTGCTGATTCGTCTACATCGGTTGGTTCCTATTTGAAGGAATACCCGATGACCTGTGGTCCGCTGCAACACTACCAGCCGAAGAATTCGCTGCCACCAAATACATTGCATCAAGGTGCAATCTTACACGTCGAGTATTCGAGTGACGCCAAGTGGCTTGCAACAAGTGGCAACGACCGTGTAGCCCAAGTTTGCAAGTTACCATTCAGCCGATTCGGAGGAGAAGGCAATGTGTTTGTCGGGCATGATCAAGCAGTGCGTGCTATCCACTGGAGTCAAAACAATCGGATGCTCTTGACAGTCGGCAGTGACAGGACGAGTCGTATTTGGCTTGCTGATAGCGATGCATGCTCACTCACACTCGAGGGAATCGCACCAGCCTCGAATATCGCTGCTACTGCAGCCGCTATGGGGTCCATGTCCAGCGCCAAGAAAGCCACAAGACAAGAGATTGTGGAGGCACGATTTTTCTACATGGACAAGTTTCTGCTATCGGCATGTGGTAATCTCGTGCGGTTACACCAGTTTGAGTTGGATGAAGCGTTCGCTCGTGCCTCAAGCAGCAAGACAAAACCTGCCAAGAAGAAGAACGATGTTGAAATCCTTGAGAACCGGAGTCGCAAGAAGCGCGTCGCACAATGGAGCTTTGGCGATATGCAGAGCGTGACCAGTCTTGCCTGCGTGAACGGAGCCTTCCTGTCGTCCGTGGCGGTACTTGCGGGGTCGGACCGATCCATACGGGTCCTGGACGTCGGTGCCAGTGGTGGGGGTCGCACTGTCCGCGTGGTGCGTGACGCACACAGCCGTGCCGCACACACAGTAGCACTGCCTCGACCAACATGTTATACTAGTCATCCAAGCAACTTCTACGATCTCATGCTGAGCAGCGCAGCGGACAGCACCACGCATTTGTGGGATATTCGAGCCGACAACTGCGTCATGCGCTTCAGCGAGCATGTTAACCGCGTGCACACACTGGGTGTAGCCTTCAGCCCATGCATGCGTTACGTGGCCACAGGATCTGAAGACAGGGCTGCGTACATCTACGACATACGCACCGGCCGTCGCCTTGTCAAGATCAAAGGTCACTCTGAAGTGGTGACAAGTGTTGCCTTCAACCCTCTTCATCCGCAGCTAGCAACTGTTTCATGCGATGGTACAGTAAGATTTTACAGCAATGGAAAAAGTGACTAAGAATTCAACGTGGAAAACTGCGCGGTTATATTTCAACACAAAAAATGCATTAGAACACATTGGAACCATGCGCATTGCACTGCAGGTAGGCAAGCGCAGACATCTCGAAGCAAGCAGAAGCCGGCAGGGAAGCTAGCTACAGCTACAACTCATGTCTCCCAGTTCAAAATCTACGGTCGATTTCTGCACTCGTCCTCGAGAAGCCAACCACCAAGTCAAAACGCAGCTTAGGTTACACGCGCACAGCAGGGGAGTTCACGAACGAGCCCTCCTCCATGTCGGGGTCGTCGCTCTTGGCCTTGGAACTGTCCATCAAGCCCTTGCGCTCCTTGGTGGTCTTCTCCTCGGTCTCTGTCTGCAGGTTGTCGTCTTCGACAGCGTGCTCAGCCTTGGCACCGGCGATAGTGCGCTCCAGGTCTCTCTGAGCCTTGCGCTTGCGCATGACGAAGACAACCAGCACAACAACAACTGCAATGAGAGCGACCGTAGCTGATCCAGCGATGGCAACTTCCTCCGGGTCAAAGTCCTCCAGCCTGGACAGGAAGTCCGTCTTCGTAGCCTCGACATCAGTGGAGGTACCGTTGGTGGCGTGGATGTGCTTCATGGGCTGGGCAAGGAACTTCTTACGCTGAGAGGGGGTCATGCACTCGGGGACCTCCTCCTGGATGCGCAGCCAGTTGACAATCTCGCCCTCCTCACGGTGACCGCACTCAGTCAAAAGCAACCGCTTGCCTTCCGGGATGAAGTTAAGAATGAACCGACCCTGGGTCTCATCCTCGCCGTCCTTCGTACAGTTGATGTAGGCCACAACGTGGTACGAGAAGCGTCCGTTCTCCTCCGCCTTCTGCTCCACAGCGTTCATGGTCATGTTGAAGGTGTCACACACTTCCGTGTCATTGTAAGAGATGAATGCGTACAGCGAGGCCTTGATCACAAGCAGCGGAGGGTCGTCGTACACGCTCACCCAGCCGTCCTCGTTGCGGAGATCGATCTTGTCGATTTCGGCGCTACCTTCCGAGGAGCCATCGATGATTCCCTCGTTCTTGTTACCCTTGATCTTCTTCTCGCTCACGCTCGAGTCAATGACAGGCTCCGGGGTCTCCGCAACATCCTCCGTGGTAGTGGCCTTAGTTGACTTCTTTTCCGTGGTGGCAGGTGCCTTGGTGGTGGTGGTGGACTCCTCCTCGTCAGCCGTAACGGGCGCAGGAGTTGAAGCCGATTTCTTCTTCTTCTTCTTCGGAGCCTGCGTGGATTCGGCCTCCTCCTTCGCCTCCTTTTCGGCCGCGCTGGGGGCCTTAGTGGCGGGCGCCTCCGTCGATTTCTTCTTCTTCTTGGTCTTCTTGGGGGCCTTGGTGGTTTCCTCCTCGTCGTCATCATCCTCATCCGCTGGCGCCGCAGCCAGCACACGAGTCTCATGCGCCGGGTTGATCATGGAAGCGTCGAACGCTGCGACGTTGCGCTCTGAGCTAATGGCCACTGTGTTGGCCTCGGTGGAGGCCGGCAGCGAGAAGGCCGAGATGGCGGCCGCAGCCAGCAGAGCCGCGCGGAACACTCCAGAGATGCGCATGGTCGGTCAGATGAGGGGGGGCTCTAGCTGGCGGAGTCTGTTGGGCTCGAGGGAAATTCGAGATTGATGGGGACGGCAACGTGGGCGGCTGCGAGCCAAGTCCGCGTCGTACGCACTGCACTGCACTGCGCACAGCAACAAGCCTCTCAGTCCCAGCCGCGTGCGGCCCAATCAGCGCGTCGCATGGGAACTGAATCCAGGGTATGGCACCTGGCAGGTGTGCGGCCATACGTTGGCCAGTTAACTGTGCAATCGCTTTGCGCGGGCAAACAGTCGATAACAGGTCGCACTTTACGTGACAGACCGCGGTACGCGCCGTCGAGCATACAAACGCCAAGTGTTTTTGGTGGTTAAGTCTGGTGGGGAGAGAGGGGCCGGGGGAGAGGACCACAGGCGCGGGTAGGGGTACAAGATGTTGACAATCGGACGCTCACGGCAATCCAAGCTCGGGTCAGGACTTGCGGCGCCGCGCTGCCACCTGTCGCCCGGCCAGCCCTCGGTGATCTTTTATCCGCGCCAAAGCTGTCGGTCATGCCAGCAGCAACCGCTGCGACGGTATACGGCACCAAGGAAGCAGTGACCGATGGCCGGGGTCGCGCCCCCGACGCCAGATGGCTGCGCTATCAGATTGCGGTGCAGTGACGTTGGTCAACTTCACTTGACCGTTGCGGCCTGCTGCTGGGCCGAAGCCGCCAAGGGTGCGGAAGACCCTTACGGCCTCAAGGCGGCAGCGCCTAAGGCCCTGCGCCTCACGACGTCCGATCTCAGTGATTGCCGCACTGACAACGCCCGCCGCCAAAGGCTGGGCGG
>JAHQIV010001405.1:0-11870 GCA_030463285.1 Phytophthora europaea
CACGGGGATCGGGTCGTACTTGGTGCTCGGGTACACGGACGTGAGCTCCAGGTGCTCGAACTGGGCGTGCTCCACCTCCTGGTTCAGCGCGTTCTTGACTGGCGTTGGGGCGGTCGGAGGCGCCGCTTTCGACGCAGCGCAGGCAGTCGAGGCGCGGGTCGGGGCCACCGTCTGCGTGTCTTGCTGCTGTGGGGCCATGGCTTGTCAGGTCGGGGGTGGATTGGAAAGTGACTGAGGGAGGACCCACAGAAAACCTCAAGGTTGTGGCCGAACACGGTTGTGATGCATCGCTTGGGGATTCCTGTGGGGCTCATCTCGAGGAACAGGTGCGTGTAGGAACCTCATAGGGTTGCTGGCCGCGGAGGTGACATTGGCACTCGGGAGGCTTTTCATTGGTCTCCACCAAGACACGTCCGTCCAGCGGAGACCTGCAACGTCACTGGCGCTATGCATTGTCGATGCCATGGTGTCGCATAGAGAGGACGTCGCAAACACCAGAATGTGATGTACCACTGTGACTTCATCACACGCTTTGATTGGTGGTAAGGAATCACCTCTGCGCCAATCGGAGGCGCTCACGCTTGCACGTCCCGTCTGACGACTTCAACATGATTGACAAGCAAAGCTGTGCACGTTTTCAGAAGCAAAGGAAGGCTCCGTCTTGGTCCAGTGAACGCGGTCTGTGAGTGCATGTACTACAAAAAATGGATATATTTAAGACTAAAGCACTCCGTTCTCATGGGCGTTATTGGCAATCGTAGAGCGGCGACGATGATATTGCTAAAACTCGAAAAAAACAGTATTTGCCCCAGCTCTGTGTAGCTCTGTTCCTGATGCAGACTCCGGATAGTTCTCGGTCAACCAACCTCGTAGATGCATCTCACCTGCGGGCAAACTCTTCTTGACATGCTTGACAGCTCCGGGGGTTAAAATCCAAGGTAAATGCGTCTGCATAAACAAAACCATCTCAAACGTGCGTGGCATCACACGACTCCGCCTAGCACCACAGTGGTGGATGAACTCGCGGGCGTGTTCAGGCCTGTACACCCAGCAGACCACATGCAGGTGGTCATTTCTTACTGCCTCGCTGAGTGTGTTCACCGTAAACCCCATGCTTCGGTTAGCTGCAAATGACCGTTTGCAGCAGCTCTGTCTATCGCTGCCGTCGTGCAAGCTCCAACGCCATTGGCATGCAACCACTTTACCATTTCCAGGTGACCTTCAGATGCAGCTTTATCCATCGCTGCCGTTTCACATTGTTCTGGTCGATGTTTGTGAAGCCACTGGACCAATTCGAAATGTCCATAATACACATCGTCGCCCATGATCCCAACCGTTCTTGTTCAAAAAAAAAATCATGCTCATGTAGCCATTTGACTACGATGAGATGGCCTTCTTCAGCCGCACGGTTCATAGCAGGACCAGCCCTCGACCACCACGCACCTTTCAAAAGAATTTTCAATTTCGTTTCATCAAACCCTTCGATTTCGTCCAGTGATTCTAACCCGCGGAGATACTGCACGATCTCTAATCTCCCGTAACCCGCAGCCAGCGCTACCACGGAGTAGTCAGGATAGGTAGCAGTGTATGAGATGTGTTTCAGCAGGCACTTCACACTGTCCAAGTGGTTGTTTTGCATCGCAGCTTCCAAAGCGTCGGAGTAGTTTTGTGTCAATGGGTAGCTGCAAAGATACTCCAGCACGTCAATGTGTCCTTCTTCAGCTGCTATTTCTACCAATTCGTTCGAGTCTTCAAGCGCGCAGCTATCGCAAATTTCTGGCCCTAAGTGGTTCTCCGCTAGCCATTGAACCACCGACAGATCACCGTAGCGACAGGCCGTTTTCATAGCGTCCTCCCAGGGATCAACGTACAAATGGAGCGGGGCGTCTAGCTGCTGGAGGATTCTTTTGATTAGGTCCAGACGTCCAACTTGAGCGGAATTCTTAATTGCCGACAACGCAAGCATTTTATCTCCACGGAAACGCCCATCGTCAAGCATCCACTCGATCACTTCAGGTCGCGGACAGGCATTTGCATAGTCCAAAATGTCTCTGCTTGGTGGCAGCAACAGCTTCGCCAGCTCAAAGTTACCGGCATCCAAAGCCCGCTTGATGGCAATTTCCACTTGCGGAGACGAAAAATCTAAAATGCCCTGATCATAAATCCATCGGACAACAAGGAAGTGCTGCTTTTCAGCGGCTGCTTGGATCGCGGCATTTGCCCAATCGACGGCGGTATTGCCAGCCCAGTCTCCGAGTTTGACACTAGACGACTGAGTCGTTTTTCGTTTTTTCAGCACTCGATCATCTTGTCCTTGACCGTCTGAGCTGTAGCCCCAAAGAAACTCCAAAACAGACAACTGTCCAGCTTTCGCAGCTTCCTTAACGGCCGACACAGGCACTTGACAGTCCAAGAGGTGTGCAACTAGCCATTCAAGAACCTCCAAATTCCCTCCACCAGCAGCTTCCTTTATTGAGTTTTCGAACGACCACTTGTAGTAGTGACGGTCTGTGCGCAAGTAGTTGCAAAGCGACCACCGAGACGTCCGGGTGTCGACGGTGGGGCAACTGCTCTCCCATATCCAGTCTAGCAGCTCCGTGCAACCAAAAGAGCACGCTTTGCTTAGCGATAAGCTTCGCGACGGTCCCAGGAACCTTGAGACAGCCTTCGTGTCCTGCTCAAGCGCGTGCACAGCTGGGTATCGACCACAAACAAGAGCTACCGACGTCAGCATATTGGTTGTCCTGACTTCTAGAATCGTTAGGAGGGAACTTGATGGAATTTGGAGTGCAAACGGGGTCTTCTCTCCTCTCTGGGAAGTTGCGAAATTACTTTAAACTTTCCTTCGACCCAAACTTTCGTTCCGATGTTCGGAAAATGTCAATCAAATCAAGGAACGACCGCAGTAAACATTACCACAAAGCTAAACAAACATACAAATTGGCTCTCCTACTTGGGAACAGCCTCAGGGTCGAAGTACGGCACCTCGCCATGGGGCGTCACACGGACAGCGTGGCGGTTACCAGGCAGGTAGTCGAATGTCGCGTAGTGGAACGTGCAGCGGTTGTCCCAAATTGCCACCGCGTTCTTCGTCCAGCGGAAGCGCACCTGGAACTCGTGGCCTCCGGTCACGTGCTGGTACAGAAGTCGCAGCACAGCGTCTGCAGCAAGTCAAACCGTCAGCAAGCCACGTTCATCTCTCACCTTCACACGCAATCCAAATCCTTACCAGACTCCGCAGCCGACAACTGCACGATGCGCTTCGTGAACGCCGCATTCACGTAAAGCGAGCGGCGGCCCGTCACCGGGTGAGTTCGAACCACCGGGTGCTCAAACTCGACCGGCGGACGGCGGATCGTCTGGCCCTTTGCAGCAGCGGCGGCAGCTTGAGGCTGACGATGGACAAGAGCAACACAACACAAACCAGTTAGTCAAGAGGTCTCTCCTCCATCAACTCAAGAGCGACCGAAACTTACGATGCCCGTGTGGATCGCTGTCAGTCCCGAGATGAACTCCCTCATCGGGGGAGTGAGGCGGTCGTACGCCTCGTAGCCAGACGCCCACAACGTGTCGCCGCCCACCGGCGGGTTCGTCAGCACCTTGAAGCTCGTGTACGACGGCGGCTGGCGCTCGTTGGACACGTCGCTGTGCCAGGCGTTGAACGGGTCGTACATCTGGCGCTGGAGGAAGGCGTCGCTCGAGTCGACCGAGTTCTCCACGACCACCACCTCGTCGTGGTCCTTCGGGTGGCCCAAGTTCTGGTGCGTGTGGAGAGGCCCGTAGTAGCGTCCGAGCTCCAGCTGCTGCTCCATGGTGATCTCCTGGTCGCGGAAGAAGACGACGCCGCGGTGGGCGATGAGCAGCGCCAGTTCATCGCGCTGTTCGCTCGTGAGCTCGTGGAGCTGGACGCCCGACAACTCGGTGCCGATCTTGGGCGCCAAGTGCGTCACCGTCGCGTCCTTGAGCAGGTTCTTGAACGTCGGGTCGGCCTTCAGCGCGCGGTCGGCGTTTGGCAGCACGGGGATCGGCTCGAACTTGGTGGACGGGTACACGCTGAGCAGCTCCGGGTGCTCGAACTTGGCGTGCTGCACCTCCTGGTTGAGCGCGTTCTTGATGGCCACGGGCTTGGAGGAGGCCTGGGCGTTCGCCGTCTTGGTCGACTCGTTCGGGTGTTGCGGGGCCATGGCGGACGGGAGTCAATTGCAAAGTGAGCTCCGAAGAACGCCAGGCAGCAAAGCGAGTGTGTGCGAGTGTGTGCTCATGTGCAGAGCCCCATAATGCCGCAGTTGCATTATTTTGCGGCGGGGCCATGTCAGGCACGTTGGCCGTCGGAATCATTTCGGTCATGTGAGCTACAGTAGCTCGGATCTCGGATCTCGGATCAGGGGCGCCACGGTCAGATCAACAGGGTGGATGGGTCCTTTGTAGGTCATGACATGAACGCTGGTTTGGCCCGCGATTGGCGAGGCTCAAGCCAATGTGCAGCGAAGACCGTGGGGGTGCAGCGAGTGGTCCATTATGCCGGTGGTCTCCGCTGTTAAACGGCTGCTTGGTGATTGGGCAGTCGAGCAGCGAATCACGGCTCGAGGACAGTCCACTTCAACATGGACGATCAAGCCATTGCATGTATGCACCGCAGCTTACATACACCGGCGCACACGCATAGGAAGATCACCCCTGGTCAGCGCGTGCCAGCCCACGCGGTCGCGTCGCCTTTGATTTTCAGCCGTGCACCCATGAGGCAAGAAGGGTTTGGTGCCTAAGTGACTGCCAAAGGACATTGCGTGCGACTAGCACAGTCAAGGCTCGGCTAGCAAAATGGACGCAAAGTACATGGAGAAAGGGCGGCACTTGGTTGACGGCGGCACCGACGCCGAACCGAAAAGCGTTCCGATGGTTGGGCTGCCTAAACTTCATGAGTGGACACCCGAGTCCATCGACCCGGGTGTCCTCCTCAGCTGTCAACTCTCGTGGTACCCGTCAAGTGTGAGTTCGTCGTTTGGCGGTGCAAGGGTTTCCATTGGCCGTCTCGGTCTCCACAACAGGCCAATGACATGAATCAAAGCGGCCTACACTTCAACGCGGTGAGGTGGGGGCCATTTCAGTAGCCGGAGCCTGTCAAGGGCTGACCGTTTGTGCCGCACTAGCGCGAGCGGCGTCACTACAGTACATACACTTACAAGAGGCAAATCTGCAGTCGGGTGTCTTGAATGAAGCTCATTCCGGAATTCACCGCCTTCCAGCCAAGATGTCGAAGGTGCAATCGCCCGCGCTCACGCCGCAGTTGACTCCGTCCGTCACGGGCTACGTCAACACCAAGCTCTGGGACGAGCGGCCCGTGCGGTATGCCACGAACGTGCTGAAGCACGTGTGCGTCTTCCTGCTGATCCTCACGGCGTGCGAGGAGGTCACGAGCTTCGCCATCGGCCAGTCGCTCAAGAACTTCTTCCAGAAGCTCGGCTGGTCCAACAAGGGCTCCACGTCCATGAAGCTCACGTACGACTCGTTCAGCCAGTTCATGTGCATCGTCGCCGGGTACATCTCGGACGAGCGGCTGGGCAAGTTCAAGACGCTGCTGTCGGCCGCCACGCTCGACTCGGTCGGTCTCCTCTTCCTCGTGATCGCCGCGCTGCCCGCGATCGTGAACAACCACCTCGGAGTGAGCAAGGCCATCTTCAACGTCGGTCTGTTCCTGGGCGTGGCGGTCTCGCAGATCTGTCTGCGGTCTCTCGTGATCTCGTACGGCGGTGACCAGTTCTCACCCTCGTCTCCGTCTTCGGAGAAGGCCCTCTTCTTCAGCATCCAGTACTGGGTCGCCAACATCGGCGCCTTCATCGGCTATGCCGTGTTCCCGTCCGTGTCGATCCACGGCTTCCACGCCATCCCCGCCGAGTACGGCTACGTGTCCGTGTACCTGGTTGGCTTCGTCATGCTCGTGATCTTCGTGGGGCTCCTCTGGTCCACTCGCAACCGATACGTCAACGTGCCCCCGACGAAGGAGTCGATCGCTCTCGTGATCAAGATCGTGGTCCACCACGCCAAGAAGAACGTCAGCGCTCAGATGGTTGTGCTCGGCACGGTCCTGTACGTCGCGGCTTTCCTGCTCAACATCGTGGCTTCGGTCTTGTCGGACCACGGCCAAGTGGGCCACAACATCTCGTACGCCTGTGGGGTGATGATCGTCATTGCGACCATTCTCTGGGTCTACTTCGGCCAGACCTCGGACTTCATGGAGTCTGCAAAGGACACGGTGGGTGGCCGGTTCGACCCTGAGCTGGTGGACGGCGTCAAGCAAGTGATCCGCATCCTCCCGTTCAATGCCTTCAACGTCTTTTGGTGGGTTTGCCAGAACCAGCGCGGCAACAACCAGTCGATCGTCCAGCAGACCGACACTCGCCTGGGCAGTGGTCCTTTCTCGAGTCAAATGCCCGGACCTACCGTTCAGATGTTCAACCCCATCGGTGTCTTGATCTTCGTCCCTCTCATGGAGAAGGTCATCTACCCGCTCTACGAGAAGCACGCGGGGAAGCCTGCGAGTCGCTATGGCAAGGTGTTGGCAGGTTACTGTGTGGCGGTCATCGCCATGATCTGGACGGGGTGCTACGAGATCATTCGACGCAGCACTTCCTCGCTCACGTACGTCGACTCGACTGGCGTGACCCAATTCATTTTGAATGATGACGGGGGTCAAGTGATGAACGACGTCCCTTGGTGGACGGCCATCCCGCAGTACCTGCTCGTCGCGCTTGCTGGAGTGATGATTGCCATCCCGTCGTACGATATCAACTACTCGGAGGTGCCGCAGAGCATGCGAAGTACGTCCATTGCTCTTGGGTTCTTCGTCAACTCCATGGGTAGCACTCTGCTCTCCATCATCGTGCTCCTCTTTGGCAAGTACATCCCATCCAACCTCAACAACGGCCACATCGAGTACATGTTTTTCACGCTGGCTGCTATCATGGTGGTCAATATTTTCTTCTACGTGGTCGTGATGAACAAGATGCAGCTGGGGATGATCCCTCGCGTAAAGAAAGCTGGCAAAAATGAGTATGAGGAAGCCCAGGCGGGAGATGCGTAAGACGATCTTTAGTTGTGATTTTAATCGCATTAAAATACGTAGTATTCTGTTGTTTTCTCAGTTTCTACATGGTGTGACACCATGCTCTCGTGTGTGAAGTCTTCTCTACATAGGAATCCTGCGCTGGTTCTGTTTGAAGGGAGCCATCTCCCAATATCGCGGCCTGTCATCGTGCCTCTGTGTGTGAAGCCTGTACTTTCGGTTCGATTCCGCTGCTGGACTGGATATGGAGCGCAACCTCCGATGCAGGCAGTTCGACTGGATACTGGACAATTTCCTGCGTGCGGTCAAGGTACTGCCGCCATCATTTCGCGGAATCGCCAGGTGAACACAAATACGAAACTATCTCTATTACTTTAATTCTATGGCAGTTTGTAGGTTTTTATTCTGCACTGGATTGGTTGTACCCGCGCACGAACCTGGCGGGCAAGCGTTTCTCTTTGCACGTGCCGAGGATGTAGCTCACGTCGTAGAACACGTCTTTTCCGCCTTGCTGGTTCGGCACGACCTCCACACCGCGCACGCGAGCAACACCACCAGGTTTGTTCATACCACGCCACTCACGCGCTAGCACCTCTACGACATCGTTCTTAACGAAAACGTGCTGTGTATCACGTCCTTGATGCCATGCCTCCACTGCTTTGCCCTCGTGATCACTGTCATCACTGACCTCGTCGATCTCAAGACGCCTCGCACATCGAGGCTCTTGATCCTCGATAACGACAGCGCTGCGAGGGCTACCGCCTCGATTTCCGCGAGCAGCATTCTTTACACTGGGGGCACTGGCAGGAAGACTGGCATTGCTGCCCTTTCGCTTGCGTTTTCGGTTTGTCTTCGATGAGGAAATATCCGCACGAGCCGCAGTGGTAGCCTCCGTGGGTGTTGAGTCCTGACGGTTGCGACCTCTTCTCTGGCGAGCTGTACGCTGTTTGCTATTCTTCCTATTCCGGCGAGCTGGGGAGGATGCAGGTGTTACACTCGGGGTGTCTTTGCCGTTAGCTTCTGACTTCGCGTGCTTGTTCAAGTGATCTGGCAACTCAACAAATTGCCCCATTCCCGAGGTTTTTAAGTGGCGTGGACACCACGCCTGGTAATAGGGATCTCTTGTGAGAAGACCGTTCACGAAAGCACAAGCAACGTGGAATGCTTGGACACACTTTCGGTTGGCGCACTGAATCTTGCTGAGTCCTTTCTTGCCACCACAGATGGAGCACTTTAAATTCCGACGTTCGGGATCCACCAGGCCGATGCCATGTACAACCCCATCTTTGAAGAAGGTTTCAGGCGTGAACATTGCGCATTGAGGATGCACAACACTGCCAGCATCTGTCCCGGTAAAATCACCACCACTCAACTCGCACAATGCGCACACTTCGCTGCCCTCTTGTTTTAGTTTGTTCACAAACATTCCTCCAAAAGACACGTCCTCAGGCTCACTTTCTTCCCCCTCGACGCTGTCCACCTTGGTTCCACCCCCCGACCCCTCGTCACCAGAATCACAATCGTCATCGCTGTCATCAAACTGACGTTTTGCAGCCTGGAGTTCCTGGTACATGCGCTCGTAGTTTCGCCATTGGATATACTGAAGTTCCTGCTGACGATACCCTTTCGAAGCGTACTCTTCCTCCACTTTCTTCGTAAGCGACGCAAAGGCTAGTTCATTTGCTTCCATCACGACACGGAACTGATCTTGGAGAGTTGCTAATTCGGCCTTGATTTCGTCCGCTTCACCCTCACTATCTGTATCATCTTCATCCACTTCGTCGCCAACACGATCTTCAATGTGAAGCAACTCGGATGAGAAGCATTCATTCGTCAGTGCCTCAGCTTTGGGCAACTTTACGTCGAAATGACGATGCAAAAGTAGCTCCTTCGCGGATGAAAGATTGTCAGACTCTTGCGAGTCAGTGCTCGTCTCTACAGTTTTTCTCTCGCAGTAAACGGTGGCATTCGATGTTGAAAACTGCAGCTGGAAACGCCGTTTCTTGGGCGGATGTTCGACATTAGCGTCTGGCAGCGCGGCTAGACTTTCTTCATCTGATGTTCGATTCAGAGTGAAAGCAAGTCGAACACTCATCGTGCTTGCGTCAACTTCATCTGTTTCGTTCGCATCAGGCTCTGGTTCCGCTTTCTGTCTTCTACCTGTTGCAGTCGAGCTGTTGCTTTCATTCTTTTCGGACTCTTCAGCGTCAAGGTCAACCACACTGATATATTTGCGCTCCACGTTCTTTTCAAATCCACCTGCGACGACATAAGCGATGTTGTACGTGAATCGCTTTGTACCGTCAGGTAGTGTCGCTTCGTTCACCTTCTTGATCCGACCTACGCCACCAAGCTTATTCATCCCAGGCCATGTGCGCTTCGCAACAGTAACTGTGGTGCCCACAGCTAACGCAGTTTGTTCATCTACTTTTGACTCTGCATCTTTTGATTCGCCTGAGATGCCCATTATGATATCCGATGAAAGAAATGTTTGCTTTTCCTTGCGCGTTTTCCGGAATTCAACAAGATATGCCGGTACACGTTCACGTCTCGGCATCACAAGCAGATCTCGGATTCGTTCATATTCAGGATGAGAACAGCTCAAACGCACACCGGACATGTCTTCCACCTTTTCCTGAAGCTGCGAGAATGTGCGCTTATTCATTTTCCGGGCAAAAAATGCTGAATCGAGCGACTTCCAGAAGAGGTTCATCGCCAGCTTCCCATCCGATCGAAGAAAAACCCACGGCCAGTCGATACCTAGAGAGATTACTTCGACATCACCTCCACGGGCGTTTGGGTTGGACTGGGTAGCACGATTATTACTATCTGGTGATACAAGTCCGGGTGCTGAGGCCGCTGCCGATGAGTATGGAAGTGCGGTCTGCTTCTTTGCAGAGAGCGGTGTGCCAGCTACCTCCACAGTGTTAGACTGAGCTGAGGTTTTAATGTCAGCTAAAGCAGCCCGAGACGAGGCTACTGAAAACACCTTACTTTTTCGCTTAGTCCGAAACCAACAACGAGCGGGTAGCAAGAGCGACGGCACCACGTTCTCCTGGAAGCTCTTGGTATCCATGTTTCGTAACACCTGGTCATTGATTGCAAATATCTCGTCGCCATTCTGAATTACGCCACGGTCGATGGCCTCCAAGATTGCGTGGTTGGAGGTATTTCGGGCGAGAAGAAAAATTCCTGAGCCGTTATTTGGAGATGCAACCCCGACGCCAAAAGGGCGACTGGTAATCAAAACCATCACGTATTCAAAATCTTGCACACTGGTATCACTCGGCTTGTATGCTGAAGGATAAAATGCGGGGGCGAAAACACTGGACTGGAGTATGACCCGACTTGTGGAAAGGTTATCCTTGCGCTGAACTACTGGCATCCCTTGCTGCGAAGCTGGAACAGGGGTAGGAGCAGGAGCAGGAGGAACGGGATTAGATGAAACTGAGGCTGCAGGGACAGGGGCTGTTTTTGTAAACTTCGCCGGGGTGTCCACTGCTGACAGAAATGAAAGCTTGATTTGGCGACTTCGCTTCGACTTCTTCCCGTTTTTCCTCAGCGGTGGCCCCCCGAGCAGCCGAGGTGGTGACATTTTAGTTGGGCTCGGTTGAGTCTTTGGTTTGATTTTCTCATCCAAATTACGATCGTCATCGGAAAGCGAGTCTTGGCTGCCTTCATTGTCACTGTCGCTGTCCAACTCATTGTCGTCTTCGTTGACACCGTCGCTTTCACTTTCATCTTCGTCAGACCAGGAGCTTTTGCGTGTCCTTGTAGCTTTCGGTTTGTCAACCTTAGATACACTGTTCGCATCATCAGGGACAGTAACTTCATCCTCTCCATCCATTTTTAGAAATGTAGGTTGATGTTTAAGACAGCCACTGCCAAATTGATGCTGTCATGAAAACGTCATAACATATTAGAACTGATGCGCAGTATTTTCATAAAACCAGTGACGCACGTACCCGATCTTCCATGTACCGAAGTTTGATTCCATTCCGCAGCGCACATAGTGCATGGTATGCCACTACGCACTTCCCCACCGCACATTGCGCGCACGCCCCTTTCTCACTGCAAACCACCAGATCAAATCCGTTAATACCTCTTCTGCACAAGACCAATATCACAGCAACGCACTTGGATTTCTTGCAGAAACAGCATCGCAGTCGCCTCCTCGGCTTCAACTTGTCCACTCCACACACAACCTGCAAATCATCCAGCGGGCCCTGAAATCGGGACGCGTGTTTGTCCTGCACGTAGAGCTCGGGCAAGAACATGGAACAGGCCACATGTACCCACCCTCCATCGATCGTAGGCGTCATGGCTCCGGCCTTGGCGCAGCACGCCTCGCACTCCAACTCGTGCGTCGGGATCAGATTCTTCTCTATGTCCTGTGCGTCCTGGTACTGTCTGCACGGGTGGCAGTACCAGTCGCCCTCGGGCACCGCCGCCAGTCGGTAGCACGTCTGGTGCACCGCCACGCCGCAGACCTCGCAGATGACGATCGGATCGTTCTCGAGCGAGTCGGGCGCGCAGCACACTCCACACAGGACCTCCTCTTCCTCTTCCTCCCTCCTCTTAGTGACAGCAGAGCTCTGCTTAGTAATAATTACAGCAGGCGACTTGAGTGGCGTCGAGCTGCTGGCAGTTCTGGGGGAGGACCAACACTCTGCAGTCACCTGGTCGTCGTCCGTGAGCAGACCGTCTTCTTCTTCCTCCTCCTCGTCGTGCTCGCCGCCGGGCGCCTCGTCGCCGCTGCCCACGTCCAGCAGCAGCTCCATCTCCTGCTCGAAGCGCCGCAGCGGGTCCA